>CM035416.1:3889093-3989093 GCA_020310875.1 Ceratopteris richardii | reverse complement strand
GATAGATAGATAGATAGATAGATAGATTGATAGATAGATAGATAGATAGATAGATAGATATATAGATAGATAGATAGATAGATAGATAGATAGATAGATAGATAGATAGATAGATAGATAGATAGATAGATAGATAGATAGATAGATAGATAGATAGATAGATAGATAGATAGATAGATAGATAGATAGATAGATAGATAGATAGATAGATAGATAGATAGATAGATAGATAGATAGATATGTTGGTGCAGGGCAATCAACAATTGAAGTTTTGATGAAGGTTTAAACTCAAGGACTAAGAAAAAGATCCAGATATGAACTATGTACATGATTAGAGAATGAAGATGTGCATACATATGTACATTAATTTAGAGTTAGTTCACTTATACTTTTGTATGGTCATGAGCTTGTAAATATTTGCCTATATATACAAGGAAAAATGTTTGGGCAAATATGAGAGAGTGTGTGAGAACAAGAATTGAAGAGAATTAAAAATCATTAGACACTTGTGAAGTGTGTAGAATAGCTCTCTCATCCAGATGTAAAGTTTTTCAGTAATGAAGAAAAGTTGCACCCGATATTTCTGAGAGTTCTCCTTCTGTGTTTGATCATTTCAAAAGTCCTTTTGTAGATGTCTAATTCTATAGTTAATTAAAGCCTAATTGTAAACAGCCTGTGAGAATTATGAGTAGGAACATTCATATGTGAAGAAGTGTTGAGTGTCTTCTGAAAGAGGCACAATTTCGATGGTCAAAGAATTGATCATTTCTCAGTTCACAGTGTGAAGTTTTGCACAAATGAGGAGTCAAAATCTAAGTTGGAAGGTAAGCCATCTATGGCTAAAAGCATTTGCATAAACGGATTCTTATTTGAGAGAACCAAGCTTTAGAAGTTGCAGGTGTCAAATTCGACTATAAAGAACTACAGTTTTAGACATAGGTGACTTGTTAAGATCATTTCTCAAGATCTACTGATTCTTTTAGAATGATTAAACTTTGAGGAGGTGCGGAAACTATAGGCGATACCTTGTGCAAAGTTTTATAAAAACATTTACACATTTGATAAGTCAATGAGAGTTATGTGCAACAGACTTTCTGTGTAGTCATCTTCTTCACAGTTTGTTCAAGATTTTGGAAATTAAGTATTGATCCTCCAAATTGGTGAAGGTTTTGAGTTACTCTTGATATAGAGGTGCTCTAACTTCAAGAGTAGCTTGTTCTTTTGGAGATTAAAACTCTGCATCAGTGATATTAGAGCACGAAGCATCAAAATTGAAGAAATGAGGACCTCGACTGCTGCAGTCATAAAGAATTCAACATTTGAAGATTCAAAAGGTGAAAGCTTGAGAGCAAAGCTTGAGAAGGAGGCCATAAGACATCAAGGAAGACAAAAGGAACTTCATTCAAATTAAAGGTAATCTTATTCCTCATAAATCTTGAAGGATTTAATACACAGGTGAAGAAAGGATGGGAGATCCTCCTCAGATAGAGAAACTGGATAGAGAGAACTATCCAGCATGGTCAATGAGGATGGAAGCTCATCTTATGAGCAAAGACTTGATAGGTTATATTACAGGTGAAGAAGATGTTGGGAATGATGGATGGACACTCCAAGAGATTGAGTAGGTACTCCCAAAACCTGCTTTGTACCAGCCCCCTAATGCTTTAGACTTGATAAGTGGACCTCCTTAACGTTCCAATGACACCATAAAATGGCCTATGTACTTTGGAAATGATGTGTGTAAAGATTGAATCAAAACAGATAACTTTGGACTTCAAGATCTCAAGAAAACCTTCTATTTATGTCTTGACACCTGCTCGATCTTTTGCTCAGTATGACCAACACAATAGGAATTGGAAAAATTCCTTTTAGAGGTATTTAATTAGCTTAGCAAGCTAACTGTTCCAAGTGGAATGGTGTAAAAAGATCAACTATGCTTAGAGAAATCAATTTAGCAAATAAACCTTTACCCTCAATTTTTTAGGACTATTGTAGACTTTGACTAGTGATCAACTCGATGAGCTTTTCTCTGAAATGGCTGCATAGAATCTCTTCAAATTTTTACAGCATGTAGACAACTTTGGGCCGGTTTCAACAAGCTTTAGATCTTTGGATTTGGTGGAGAAATGACTGAGATATGGACTCCACAAGTTGTCAGACTTTTCTTGCTCTCTCTTTGTGACCTTTTGATTGATTGAGTTGAAGATTCAGGTATGTCTTCAAGTTTCTTCATCTTCATTTTGCCCTTGGACTTCCATGCCTTGAACTCTTCAAGGTTGATAACATCTTCATCATCTGAATTTGAGTCTTCATTCTGAGTAGGTTCCTCATTTGCAAGACTTGGAAACTCCTCTTCCAAATCATAGGGTAGTTTAACCTTCCTGCATTCATTCTCATACCAAGAATCATTTTCATCCAATTACACATTGATCCCTGCATATCTGCTTCAAGGTTCTTTCTCCTACATGCCCTAGTCTTTTGTGCCAAATCTCAAGCTCTGAAAGTGTTTGATCCTTATAACTCTATAGTGCAATATTCTTTGTGTCTTCTAGCTCAAAAGTGAAAAGTCTACCTGATTTTTCTCCTTTAGAAATCCTTTTGAACCCATGCCTTGGATCCTCCACAAATGCTCCAATCTAATTGAATCTAACCTGCAAACCTTTCTCCACAATCTGTCCAACACTCATCAATTTTTTGGTAATGGTTGGTACATAAAGTACCCTACTCAACTAGTTCGGATTTCCATCACAAGTCTTAACATTTCCAACTTTATCTACTGAGTGCTTGGTGTCATCACCAGTTTGGACTTGATGCTTACCTTTTGGTTCCTCAAGATCAGAGAGTAGTGCTACATTGCCAGCCACATGATTTGAGCATCTTGAGTCAATGTAGAATAGGTGGTCGTCATCTGTACCTGATTTTGAAGTCATGTTCATGATCATAAGAGAATCATCCTGCTCTTCTGTATAGTTGTTGTAGTCCTTTCTGGATTTGAATCCTCCTTGGTAATTGCCATTGTAGTTGTTGTTGTAATTGTTGTTGTAACCTTGGTGATGGTTGAATCTTCCTCTTGTCAGTGAGTATCCACCTCTTTGGTATCCTCTTCCTCTCTGATTATTGTAATTCTTGAAACACATATCTGTAGTATGATTTGATAAACCACAAATGTTGGATGGAGAGGAGTTATAGGATCTCCCTCTTCCTTGCTTACCTCCTCTGCCCCTTCCTCTTGATGATCTACCTCTCCATGCATAGTTGGCTTGGGAGGTAGTGCCTTCATCTTCCACCTTCTTGTTCTTGCCTTTATCTTTAGACTTCTTATCAGTGTATAGGGCAGAAGAGTTATTACCTTTGGATGTGTCTCCATTCTTGTTGAGCTTTGCTTCATGAGTGAACAATAGTCCCATGAGAGTTGTAAGATCTGGAATTTGCATGTCCATGTAAAGATCCATGGCAGTGGTGAAGCATTCCCATTTGTCATCAGCTTTGATCCCATTGGTCACTTGCCTTACAATCTGCTCTTCTTCAATCTCTTCTCCTATGCTTGCTAACTGATCTACTACATCTTTAATCTTGGTCACAAACTCTGAAACAGCTTGCTTAGGTTGCTTCCTTAATGTGGTAAATTCAATCCACAACTGATTTTTTCTAGCCCTTGTGTTGGAAGAGAAATAAGATGACAAGGTTTCCAAGTCTCTTGGGATGTCTTAAAATTCCTAATATGTGGCAAAAGAAAATCAGAGATGGAGTTGAGTAAATAAGACCTTGCTAATGCATCCTTTGCACACCATGTGTTGAGCTTTTCATGTTCTTCCTTTGTTGGCAATCCTCTTGTTTTGAATGAGGGCAATTCCTCATCTCCTGAGATATATCCATAGAGACTCCTTCCTTGTAGATAGGTCTTCATCCTTAGAGACCGTGCCTCATAGTTGTTCCTATCGAATTTATCAATAAATGAAGGAAAACCATCTCCCATTTTACCTTAGTTTGCTCTGATACCACTGGTGGGAATGATGGATGGACACTCCAAGAGATTGAGTAGGTACTGCCAAAACGTGCTTTGTACCAGCCCCCTGATGCTTTAGACTTGATAACTGGACCTCCTTAGCTTTCCAATGACACCATAAAATGACCTATGTACTTTGGAAATGATGTGTGTAAAGATTGAATCAAAACAAATAACTTTGGACTTCAAGATCTCAAGAAAACCTTCTATTTATGTCTTGACACCTGCTGGATCTTTTGCTCAGTATGACCAGCATAGTAGGAATTGGAAAAATTCCTTTTAGAGGTATTTAATTATCTTAGCAAGCTAACTATTCCAAGTGGAATGATGTAAAAAGATCAACTATGCTCAAAGAAATCAATTTAGCAAATAAACCTTTACCCCTGATTTTTTAGGACTGTTGTAGACTTTGACCACTGATCACCTCGACGAGCTTTTCTCTAAAATGGCTGAGTAGAATCTCTTCAAATTTTTACAGCATGTAGAAAACTTTGGGCTGGTTCCAACACGCTTTAGGTCTTTTGTTTTGGCGGAGAAATGACTGAGATATGGACTCCACAAGTTGATAGACTTTTCAAGTAGTATGACAGAGAACTCAGAGATGAACAATGTGAATGTATGTATTAATGAGCACTTGTATACAATACCATTGGCATGAATATCATTGTCTAATGGTGTAGATAGGTGTGGGCTAGAGTGTAGGCCTCACATACACTCAGAAACAGTAATGAGAAGCTCGGGATTAAAGAGTTCTAACCACGACTTTTTCATGATCACTTTTATAGTGATTGAGTAAAAAATTGAATTCACATTCAAACTTTTCGCTCCCTATGATCAAGCTTCTATATCCTAAGAGATATTCCTTCAATAAGAGTTAACCTTTTTCCACGAATTCCTTTAGGTAGATGTTTACAAAGATTCCAAGTCAAATGTAACTTTTACAATGAGGTAAAGTGATAATTAATCACTAGCATGAGTTCCTATGCTTCTCCATATGTGTATGGACTTCAATATATCCTTCAAGCCAAATGTGTAGGCTTGTGAATTGCACCAACAGAAGAAAAGCCTCAGTTCAGAGATCCTAGTGTTCCAACTAGGGAGCATTATCTACATGGCAGTTAATGACTACTTGCTACCTCACATTAGAGGTCTTGAAAGTGCAAGTTGTTGCTCTAGCACAACGGTGAGAACCACGTTAAGAAGCTCCACCTCCTTAATGTCAATCCGCGGAAGAGATAGGAGTGATATGAAGATCCTGAATGTGAGATGAAGTGAGAGTGAAGGTGAGAAGCATAGAGATGCACACACATATACACACACTACGAAGAGACAAGCAAGACACAATGGAAGGTGAGAAATCAACTCTATTGCTCAAGAACACTCTTACAAGCTCAAAATAGCTCTAAGCTCTTCTCTACTCAAACAAGCTAATACCAAGTCACCTCAAAAATGAGCTCTCTAGCTCTTTTTATAGATTCTAGACTAGTTTTGACTGGTTTCACATCTAGTGACCGGCATAGTTAAAAAATAGGTCCTAGATGCTATTTGAAAGGGTAAACGGTGTCTAAAAATAACCAAAATTGATATGCTCATTCTACCTAAGTTCCTCAATCTCGAGGACTCCTCGGCTTGCACAAAATGGAGCTATAAATTAAGAAAAGGGGTTTTCTATGTTACATATGTTACAATAGTGATAAAAATCACTGTTGGAGGTTTTTGAAAAGTATTTTAAAACATAATTCTTTGAAAAAACATCTGATTGACTCCCTGCTCTGTCTTTACATGCTTCCGCATCTTCTATGCCTCTGGCTACTGCCAACACCCCCCTCCCTCTCGCTTTTGTCATCCTCGACAGAACCTTGTTGTGAGGTCTGTCGGATGTAATTCTGGAGTAGTTCCTGAGCGAGGGTGTGTTCTGATATTCGAATGCCTCGGGCCAGATCTGCCCCGAGTTTCTCCCAATCAATTGGTTGTGGTTCATCGGGTGGTGGGAGTTGATAATGTGTGGAATATACCATCTGTTCATAGGCGAATAACTGAAGCAAATGTGTCGGCCTGCTGATGAACACTTCTGAATGGTATTCCCAGAATCCGGTTGTGAACATCTCTTCGAAGGTTTGCTTGTAGCACGCCGATAAATATTTGATTCCGCAATGCCAGGCTTAACACACCCATAGTGATGGCGTTGTACTCATATCATATACAAGATCTAGATTGCCATGCTCGAAGCCCGGGGTGTTTACATGTGGTGCCTTGACGCGTCTGAAGACTTTAAAAACCATCTGCATCATGTCAAATATCTTGACAGTCATGTGCGCTGCTATATCGTCCATGTGTTTCAAGTGAGGGAGCCAGTGATGAATCGTGGCCATCATGTATCCCACTGTTGGTAGTTCTATGGGTGGCTTGAAATATGGGTAATTTAGCCAATCCTGGCATTGCTTGTTGTTTTGGACTTTAATAGCGAATGCCTTCCAGGAGCGACGACGTGGTACTGGTCCCCAACATGGGTTGTACTTTAAATGTAGTGGTGCCTTTACCCATGTACTCATCATCTCTGGATAGTTCTATAATAAATCTTTGCGCCAATCTGGTTGATAAATTTCTCCTTGCTGCGCGTCCAGTGGCAAATCCTCAGGCTCAAATTGAGTAGCGTGAGATGGTTTCTTGCCTGTTTCTTTCTCTATGGCCAACTGATATTCGGCCATTAGCATGAAATACGGTTTGTACTGTAACTCATGCTCGGATATGTATCTGCGAGGGGCCAAGTGAGCGAAGAATGGTGATTGTAAAATTCTTTCCTCTATCATTGCCATTGCATGTAGCTGCGCCTCTACTCTGGCTGAATGTGTTGTGCCAAGTCTTCATCCATGCGGGGGTTGCAAGTTCGTAAGTCGTCTGGCCTTCGGCCGTGACTCGTCCGCCTGGGATGGGTTGGGGTTCGTACACCTCTTCAAAAGTTTCCTCCACCGGAATGGTTACTGTCTCTTCATCAGCTGGTAGCTCTGGTGGGGAATCTGGTCTTGGTGGTGCTTCATATACTGCTATCCTTGATTCAAGAGTAGATACCTGGGCCCATAATGCGTTGAGTTCCTCTATGATGTCAGGAGAAGGGTCCGCAGGAGTTGGTAATCCTTGTGTTGCTGGTAGTCCTTGTGTTGCAGGTGCTCTGAGCTGGAGTAGCTTATGATCTTCTTTCAGCTTTTGATATTCTTCGTTCATTGGATCGTATTCATCGAGCAATCTGATGTGATCATCGAGCAACATTTTCATTGATTCGGAGGGCACTTCTTTGAACCGGCTAGGACTTAATGTTTGGTCTGGATGATCGAGAGCAGCTTCTAAATTTTCTCTGTTCTGCTCTTGTAGCCGCTGGTTCTCTTCCTTTGCTGCTACTAGATGTCTTCTAAGTAAGCCCATGTTCCATGTAAGCGTCGCATTGCAAACTGTCTGGGCCCTTAACAAATTGTCAAGATCAACAGTGGCCTCTTTGGCTTTCTCTTCACTTTCTACTTTCAGTTTATGGTATGCCTCTCGGAGTTCTTGGTATCTGGTGTTTAGGGAGGCATTCTTGATGGTTAGTGAATTTAGCTACGACTGTAAGTCATTGGTTGTCCTCTGAAGCTGCTGATAATTATTTCCAAGAGATGTGAACTCATCTCTTACTTGAGTCATACAGGTGAGCATTTGTCAAAATGCATTATCTACAGTGTGTGATAATATTAATGGTGTGCTAAGTGAAGATGCAATGGGTGTAGATGCAAAGGGAATGGGGAATGGGGGTGGGAAAGTGGATGTTGTTGTGATTGTGGAAAATTGTGGTGTGCCTATGTATGGTTGTGCCGTGAATGAAGTGAGTGGTGGTGCGGTGGGTGGTGATATATCCATGTTGCTGGATGTGGTGTCGAGTGTAGTGATTGTGAATAGTGGTGTGATCATGGGTAAGTGTGTGGGTGTAAATACGGGGTTTACAAAGGTTGACGAGTAATTTACAAGGGGATTTTCTTGCACTCCTTGGGGGAAAGGGGAAAGAGGGGTTACTGTGGGTCGGGGAGGTGAGACTGGGGAGAAGGTTAATGGAGGTGGGAATGGGAAAAGGGGTCTTGGAGGTGTGGGGAAGGATGGAAAAGATGGATGGAGAAATGGGTTGGATAGAAAGGTGGATAGACTAGGTTGAGTGGGTGCGGGAATTGTGGGGTGAATGGGAGTAAGGACGACTTCTGCCACTCCACTGGAGAAGGAGGATGTTGTTCTGGGAGAAGGAGGGTGTATGGGGGAGACTGGATGGATGGGAGGTGAAGGAGGAGCAGTTGGGGTGACAGGTACTTCGGTAACTGTGGTGGTATGTACAGTAGTAGCACGGGGTGGGGAATCTATGAGGATGGCTTCTTCTACCAAAGAGCCTTCAGGGACGAGATGTGCTTCCATGGATTTTGAAGACTGACCGCCGGTGGGTACCTGAATGTATTCACCAGGTTTGGTTAGTAAGCGGATTCTGCGAGGATCATACTGCGGTAGCGGTTTTCTCTACAAATATCTTAAGGCTTCAATGGGTTGTTGAAGCTCAAAGTCAAGGACAAAGCATGGAAGCACATCAAAAGGTGGACACACAAGGAAAGGGAGCAAGTAGGGAGCTCCAAGAAGTGTATGTCAAATTTTCAGAAGAATCCCCTACAAAAATAGTGATTTTCATCACTAAAAACCATTGTAAATACCATTATCTATTTTTATAACTCCATTTTGTTCAAGCCGAGGAGTCCTTGAGCTTGAGGAGTATTAGAACTATCATCCTACCAATTTTCATAATTTTTAGACTCCTTTTGAGCCCTCAAATAAGCCTTGGAACCTAATTTTTAACTAGGCCGGACACTAGGTCTGGACAGGGCCAAAAATAGTCAAAAAACTATAAAAAGAGCTAGAGAGCTCATTTTTGAGGTTAGTTGGTGAGAGAATAGAGCTTTTGTAAGAGAACTCTTTTGCAATCTAAGCTTTCCATTGTTCCTCTCTTTGATCTTACTTTGTACATGTGTGTGTATGTGTGTGCACGTTTATGTGCTTTCACTCACGCACTTGTGCCTTCACTTGCTCGTGGTCGTCATACCGGTCCTCACGTCTCCGCGGATTGACAAGTAAAGGAGGTGGTGCTTACGCTTGAGCTACACCAAATTTTGGTGCCGTTGCCGGGGAGAGAGCTTCGAGGATGAGCGTTGTGATGGTAAGATCGTAGATTTGCGACGTTGGAAGGTAAAAAAACTATCATTTCAGTTCATTTTCTATTTTTTCCTCTTCATCTTCATCATCATCATCATCATCATCTCCACCTTCTTCCATCTTCTTCTTCATAGAAATTTCTTGTTTTTTAGTGCATTTTCACCATTTTCATACCATTTTTCATGCATTATTGTGTGGGAAGGAGTTAGGAGATGCAAAGGAGAGCAAGCGCCTGTGTTTTTTCATGATTTTCTGCACATACGGAGCTCGCCATTGCCGGCGCTCAGAAATTCGAAGTTCCCACCAAAAAACGCGATTTTGTGATGAAAATCGCGATTCTGTGAAAATTCAAAAATTTTTGAAAAATCACGATTTTCTGTTTTCCCGCCTAAAAGTTGGCTGAAAGAATCACGATTCTGTGGTCATTCTCAGAATAGCAATTTTGTGATTGTGCTCAAAATCGCGATTCTCACCAATCACGATTTTCAACAAAAACACGATTTTGTGAAAAGGCGATTCAGTGAAAACATGATTCTCTGCTCAAAATCGCGATTCTCTGAAAACACGATTCTCTGCTCAAAATCTTGATTCTCACAAATCACGATTTTCAGCAAAAACACGATTTTGTGAAAACGCGATTCTGTGGTTGTGCTCAAAATCGCGATTTTTTCAAATCACGATTTTCAGCCAAAAACATGATGCTGTGAGAACACGATTCTCTGAGACAAAATCGCGATTTTCACGTAAAAAAAAAACACGATTCTGAGAACCACGATTTTGTGAAAAACACGATTTTGTGAATCACGATTCTCTGAGACAAAATCACGATTCTCAAAAACACGATTCTGTACTCAACATCGCGATTTTCAAAAACACGATTCTGTGCTCAACATCGCGATTTTCAAAAACACGATTTTGTGCTCAAGATCGCGATTTTCAAAAACACGATTTTGTGCTCAAAATCGCGATTCTCTTGATTTCACAACATCGCGATTTTCTCTAAAAGGTCTTGTTTGCCTGTTTTGACCCCGAGGAGCCTGATTTGACATAACTTTTTGATCCAAAGTCCATTTTTTGAGCTCTATAGCTCATTGAAAGCTCGTTTCAAGAATAACGCGTTGATTTTTAGATAGGATAATTTGAAGTTGGGCTTCAAGTGGGACTAGGAAACCAAGGGGGCTGCAAAGGATTTTTGAACCATACCAAGGGGAAATTTCGGACTCTTAGCCAAAGCTTATGAACCTGAGATCTGGTAGACACTTAGGCAAGGATAAACAAAGCATTAGATCTTCTGAGGCTAGTGTCAACCATACATCCAAGTCTTGGGCACAACAACTAAGTGGTCATCTTTTACTAAGTTCAGACACAAGTGATTCAAAAATGTCTTTTAGCATGGTAAAACCTGCAGGTGGCTCAGCGACTGCCCATCTACAAACACCAGAAGGTCCCTATAAGACACAGTTGGAATATATTCGTACCAACCGATTAGGTGCTCGCATCTATGAGGATGGCCTGAGGCGATCAGTGGTCCAACTCAAAAATCTAGATCAATCCTTTGGACTTGTACACCTAGTGGTCAAGTTCGAAGAGGGTTCATACATTGATAAGGAAGGAACCATGTATGTGGTTACCAACCAACCAGATAGGACCGATGAGTTTGGAAATATCATTCATGAGAATGAGATAGGAGACCTAGAACAAGGAAATGTAGGACAAGGACCCCAGACTCCTAGAGGTAAGTCAGTTCTGACCAGAGTGATCACACCAGACTGGATCCCTCAAGACAACAAAAACATAGAATTACTTTTTAATAGAGAAACAGAGGAAGCCTTTTGGAGATTCAAGCCAGATCAACCTAGCCAATTGGGCATAGTCATCATCTACGAGTTCAAGGATCTAGAGATACCAGGCAAAGTTGTCTACCTGGATAACACGTCAGAGAAAATTTTCTTGGTAACAGAACATGATAGACATTCATATACTTGGAAGAATGAATTGATTTTCCCTCCACCAAGATCCAATGTTTTCCATGGCCTCCAAGGAGTAGGATCATCCCACGCTCATGAAGCCCAGAGAGAAAGAACTAGAGAGAGACATGAGGTAAGTTTTGCACACACCGTGGGAAGGAATAGGTCAGGATTTGAAAATGAAAGACCTAAAAGAGAGAGACATCAAGCACATAGGCAACAAAGAGAGGAACAGGATTTTCCATTGCCTAGACCCCGAGAGCACCCAAGAACCCTTAGACCCACTCAAGTGATCAAGGCAATGAAGAATTATTTTGACGGGTCAGGAGATCCTTATGATCATGTGGCCGAGTTCAAACAAGTGTTAAGAGCTGAACAGGTTGAGGATTTGTTCACCCAGTACGAGGCATTTGACTCTTAAGGGCACTGCCTTACCTTGGTTCCAACCACTGAGTAGTCGCAACTATCACGATATAGTTCAACTGCTAGACAAATTCATTGTAGAATTTTCCAAGAGTGGTATCAGGCATAACACTTCATCTTTGATCCATAGCTTCAAGCAGACACCCCAAGAAACAGTGCGACTAGCAGGTAGAAGGTTTAGACAGTACCTAGAAAGATGCCCTGCTCCAGAGCTACCCACACCAGCCAAACAAGTGGCTTTGTTCTTAGATGGCTTACTGAGCACAAAGTTAAGATCATATGTATACTTGAAAGAGCCTAGATCCATAGAAGAGTCCGTGCGGACATGCATTGACATAGAAGATAACTTGGGTGAGGAGTTAGGATTATCCAAACTCTATAAGGATTTAGATAGTTCTACTAGTCATACTTCAAAAATCTCCACGGAAATAGAGGAGATAGCTGAGCAAGTTGCCAAGAAGCTAGGAGTCCAAAATAGACAAACACAGAGAGTCACCCCATTGAATCGGTGTTATACTTGCGGAGGCGACCACATGGCTAATGTATGCCCAATGCACAACCAGAACATGAGAGAAAGGAATACCCCATACTGCACTATTGCAAGGAAGTACACAAACCATATGGCTCAAGATTGTCCCTACAATAGGCATGCTGTTAGACAGAATTATCAGCAACCTTACCCACAAGGCAGGTATCAGAACCAATACCAACAACCATATTATAGACCACAACAACAATATCAGGCACCATATAGGCCACAACCTGTCTTGGGAAACCAACCACCAACTCCTGCCAACGTGGTCCAGTCAAGTATGCTGTGGAAGAGGAAAATCCAAATAGAGCATTGGTGCCACTCTCAGTTAATGACTCTCATGCTCATAGTTCAGACTACTCACATGAAGGTAGTCCACATGCTTATTACATAGAGTCACCTGAACATAGTGAGATTTACTCGTATCAATATGAGGCACCACCTATGGAGCAAAATTGGGAGCCAGAATACTCCAATGTCATGTACACAAATCCTAACCCTAGGCCCCAATTGAGACAAATGAGACCACAAGCCCCTAGAGGATCTTGTTTTAGATGTCAAGGTGACCATTTCATTCGTGACTGTCCCCACCCACCATCTTCGAGTCAAGGACAGGCTATCACAATACAAGCTGTTTGTCCTGATTGTGGCAAAGACCATATCCCAGAGATTGTCCAAGAAACCGCTCTAGTGCACCCAAGATTACACCCATTAATGTGGTAGGCTTAGTGGCAGATTCAAGTTTAAGTAGTAGCAATGTGGCTCCTATACAAGCTGTCACTAGAGCACAATCCTTAAAATAGGATAAACCAACAGAACAATTAGAGTCGAGTGAATCAGGAGAGCCTAGTAAGAGGAAAACAAGAACATGGAAGGATACCAGAGAGAAGGCCAATCGCAAGTGGAATAAAAAGTTATCGGAACTAGAAGAAAGCTTAAAAGAAGCGAAAACAAAAATAGAAGACATTGCATCTCAAAGCCCCTCACATACCAAAACTCCATCCACTCCACCTCAGCCCACCCCACCACCCATTGTAAATAGACCGCAACCAGGGTCTGTTCTCCAACCCCAGAAGGCTTGGACATGATGTTCAAGGCCTACCAGGCTCGTCTTCAAGAAGGGCCAACAACTGCAAATCTACACAAGAGTTACCCTAGAGCAGATTTAGAGATTGAACGGATGAAAATGTGCATGAAAATGGTAGAACAAGCTCAAGCCATACTTGAGACTAGTCAAAAGTTCAATCAGACAAACTCTATCAAATCAGATTTGCATTTCCAGGGCTTACTAGAAAGATTAGAGCAATTGGTAAACAAACCACAAGTTTCTTTACCTCCACAAGCTCAACCAGTTATTGAAAGAGGAAGCGCACCACCAATGGGAGCTTATGTTCCTAATTCCACAGATGCTAGAACACCTCCTTCAATTCAACAGCTCTCAAGAGTTCTTGCGGGAAATACAAGAAGAGAAATGGGCCAAGGAGAAGGGTAATTCCCCTCCTATTCCTGAGATTGATGATCTTCATGATCAATTTCCTCAAGACATTCCATCTATTTATGGAGATGAAGCAGAACAACAAGAAGATGAAAGGTTAGATTTTGAATCTAATACCTTAGAGGAACTGCCTCAATTTCCAGGCCCATGGGAATCTGAATCTCTCCAGATTAGAGCTCCCACAATACTGGTAAGAAATGAAGACTCAGTGGTTCTAAGGAACACTGATGTCGTGAAGAACACTAAGGTTCAGTGTCACCTCACTGTAGAAGCGCTGCTCAAAGCAAAACCCGAGCTATGGAATCATGTGAAGGATCAGGTCCCAGAACTTGATTCTAATATGCCAAAAACATGCTCTAAGCAAAAAGTACCAGAGATACTGTAGTTCAGTGATGAGTAGCACCTCCTTTAATGTCAATCCGGGAAGACGTGAGGATGGTATGAAGACCTCGAGCAAGTGGCGGCACAAGTGCGTGAGTGAGAAGCACACTAGCATGCACACACATACACACACACGTGCACACACGGCAAGACAAAGAGGGAGAATCAATGGAGTTCTTAGATTACTTTCAAAAGCTCTTACAAGTTTGTTTCAATTACAATCTAACCTCAAAAATGAGCTCTCTAGCTCCTCTTATAGTTTTTGACTAGCTTTGGCCCTGTTCAGACCTAGTGTCCGGCCTAGTTAAAAATTAGGTTCCAGGGCTTATTTGAAGGCTCAAACGAGATCTAAAAATTACGAAAATTGGCAGGTAGATACTTCTAAAGCTCCTCAAGCTCAAGGACTCCTTGGCTTGCACAAAATGGAGCTACAAAAATATGAAATGGTATTTACAATGGTGTTTAGTGATGAGAATCACTTTTAATTGGTGTAAGGGTTTTTGAAAAGTTAAAGGGTTGCCTAAGTGCTAGATTTGCGTGAATGCTCATACTTGCTTCTTCATGAGGAAAATTATTGGCCTATTTGCCAGATCTTCTTTGACTGCCGTGTCTGCTTGTGCTGTCCCTTCGCTCTGACTCTCTTCGTCTTGTAGCTCCTTCTGTTCCCTGACTGCTGCCAACACCCCCCCCACTCTCGCGTCTGTCGCCCCTGACAGACCCTTGTCTAGAGGATTTTTGAACATAGTATTGGACGACATCGGAGGCTAGGTGGTGTTCTTCGAGTCGCAGGCCACGTGCTAGATCTGTGAGCAGCTCATCCCAATTCACAGGACCGGGAACATCTGGATGAGGCACCCTCAATTGTTCTGAGTAGATAGTTCTCTCCACAGCAAATAATTGGAGGAGATGGGATGGTCTGGGTATAAAGATTTCGGAGTGATATTCCCAAAATCCGGTGATGAACATCTCCTCAAAGGTCTGTTTAAAGCAAGCTGGGAGGTATTTGATTCTGGCGTGCCAAGCATATATTACTTCAATGGACGGGGTGGTACTCATATCATACACTAGATTTTGGTTTCCTGTCATAAAGCCTGCACCTGAGAAGTGAGGGTCCTTAATGTTTTTAAACGTCCTGAAAGTGATCAGCATTAATTCAAATATTTTCATGCACATCTGGGCCATCACATCAGGATTATTGCGTAGCCTAGTACTCGAGTGACGGATTGTAGAAATCATGTAATTGACTGTGGGAGGTCCTCGTGGAGGTGCTAGATAAATATAATTCAACCATTTTGCACAGGCTTTGATGTCTCTGACAGCTATAGTGAATTCAGGCCAGGTGCGTCGTCGCAGAACTGGAATGTAACAAGGGTTGTACTTAATAAACAACGGCATATTATTCCAGGTTCGGACCATTTCTGGATACGTTTCCAAAAGCCTGATTCTCCAGGTGGGTTGATGGATGGACCCACGCTGAGCACTTTCCGGTAGATCATCTGGACCAAATTGTGTAGCAAAGGTGGGAGGTTTGCCACATTGTCGTTGAATCTCCACGTTGTAATCGGCCAAAAGTATACAGAATGGCACATACTGGTCATTATTGGTACCGATCCATCTATGGTGAGACATGCTTCTGAAGTATTCAGACTTTATGACAGTCTCTTCTAAATTCGCTAGTGATTGGATCTGAATTGCCACCCGTTCTTCGTGAGTGTTCGCTGTCCTTTCCAGTGTCTGAAGCCACTCGGGTACTTCCACTTCCAATGTGTCTAGTCCCTCTGAGGTTCGTCGCCTGCCTGGCATTGGCATAGGAACATACGGTTCCTCGTAAGAATCATCTACCTCAATAGGGACTAGCTCTTCTTGCTCTGGTTCTACCACAGGGGATGGCTGCCCCTCGTATGTCAGTAACCTCTTTTGTAATTCTGCTACCTGCTCGGTTAAGGCCTTTACTTCGTCTGAGGTGGAGGTTGATGGGACACTCTTCGGTTGTTCTTCCTGTTCCTTCAGCCTGCTCTGAAGTGTGTCACGCTCTCTTTCCAAGTCATCATGGGCTTCCAGGAGATCTGAATAGCTTTCCAGAATGGTTTTCATCGTCTCCGTGGGAATTGCTTTAAATTGCTCTGGATCTATCTCGTGAGGGGAGCCTTCCATTGCTGCTTCCAGATTCTCTTCATTTTGTTTTTGCAGTCTTTTGTTCTCCTCCAGTGCTGTGGCCATATGTTTCCGTAGTAGCGCCAAGTTGCGTCTGACTCGCAGGTTATCGGTCTGGTATACTTCGAGCAAAGCTTCTAGTTGTTTGACACCTGATTCTGTCGATGGTTGGGGTGCCTCCAATAGTGTTTGGTGAGCCTGCTCAAGTGTTGAATAGCGTTGATTCACTTCTGCATTTTCCTCTTGTAGGATGTGAAATTGCCTTTGTAAGTCCTGATGGTGTGTTGTCAGTTGTTGATACCGGCCGTCCAGCGCTCTGTACTCATTCTGAAGCTGATATACACATTGATTTAATGCTAAAAATATGCTATTTACATTAAATAATGCTGGAAGGGGTGAAGATGCAGGGGGAATGGGGGCGGGAATGGGAGTTGTGAATGATGTGGACGCAAGTGGGGATGTGGGTGGAGGGGGTATGGGAGATGAAGGTGGCATGGGGGGAGGGAGCGGTGCTGTGGCAGGAGACGTTTCCATAGTGTCGATTGTTTGAGTGACAGTGTAGATGGGGATCGTGGGTGGAGTCGATGTGACGTCAGTGAACAGAGTGGTGAAAGTGGGCATGGTGACTCCCCCGAATTGGATTCCCGGAGAGAGTGGGATGCCCATGACAATGGTAGTGGTAGTGGATGTGGTAGTGCTAGTGTCATGTGGTGGAGTGAATTGTGTAGTGCGAGGTGGGGATGGTGGTGACAGTGGTGCTTCCTGATATTCTTCTGCTTGCGTTGTCTCTCCTGGTGCTGATACATTGGTATGAATTTGTTTCCCGGACCTCCTGGGACGAACGGGAACCCTCTTCTCAAATCTCTGAATGTAGGCCATTGCCTCATGGATGGCCTCATCCAATCCTACTGCGTCGGCATGAAGGTTTATGGACTCAATGAACAACTCGTCCACACCTTCCTCAGCTAGCAACTGGTTCATGAGTTTCTTGCCCGATTCCAGTGACATCTTATGCTGTTCTTGAACTAGTTGCATGGTTCGATATAGTCTCTTGATTTGTGCCGAATACGCAGGGGCACTTGCCAATTCGGAGAGCTTGTCATATTCTTGTTCCTCGTAGGTTTCTTCTTCTTGTTCTGCCTCTTGTTCCTCGGCGTCGACTTCTACCACCTCTGGTCGGGTGGGGGCTGCTGTTGTCGTCTGGGGTTGTGATTCCTGAGTTTCCGTCTCGAGATTAGAGTCATAGATCAGTCTAGCCACTTCTTCATCCGTGAGATCGTTGAGAGTAAAACCTTGTGGGAATTCCAGATCTGAAGGGACGGGTGGAAATACCAGATTAGGCCCCTCTGTGCTTGGTCGTGGTAGCCGGATTGTGAATGGCCTAATGCGTCGTGTTTGGGGAGGGGTAATTTCTGGTGTAGTGGTGGCTCCCCTTGGTTGAGCACAGGGTAGTTGCACTCCCCCCCTCATCTTCTTTGATGGGGGACCTGCTGCTGATAGTCTTCTTTGGAATTCTTGGGCGCGGGGCCATATGAGTGCCCGCTGAATAGGCACATCATAGGCCAGACATCGATAGATTATCTTTGTTAGAGCGCAACATCCATGAAGCACATTTTTCTGCTTCTTGTTCCACCTTTGATGGGCTAGGTGGATCTGATCTATGATCCAGTGTGGCACATTGATGGGAAGGCTTTCTGTCTCTGCTAGATACAAGCTGAACCATATTTTCTTCGGGGGCATTGTGAATCGTTCCTGGGCGGGGAAAGCAAAATGTTGCATGATGGTCCGCAGGTGAAGCGCAATGGTAGGTGTCATCGCTACCATATCCTTCAACTTATTAAGATCTTTGTGTTTCATTCGACCTGGAACCATGGTTTCCTTTTCCGTGGGGATGTGCATGCCATACATGCCCAATGCTTCTCTTACCAGATTGAGGGTCAACTTGAATCTCTTAAGCTCATGACCCGGCAGCAGTGATGGCAACACAAAGGTGCTGTCGCCTCCCTTGGCCCTACTTGGCGTGATGGTACTGATCAGATATGAACATCGTAAGAAATCCGGCTTTGGTAAGTGGGCCCTGAAATAACTGTCCACACCCGCTTTGATCCAAACTGATCGCATGACTTCGGTGTTTTGATAGCTTTCAAACTCGCGCGTGAAAAAGTGGTATCGACCCCGTTTGCCATTAAATTCCAATTCTGCTTCCCAGAAATAGGTTCCATCGCCCAATGGTCCAGCGACATCACTGAACCAATGCGCATGCTTACCTACTTGAGAAGTGTGCCCTTGAGGAGGATCCTGAATGGGGAGTACGTGCACGGCTTGAAGTTCTTGCGGCCTTGCAGTGAGATGTGGCTCGAGGAGGAGTGTTTCTATGTCCACAATCTGGGCACCGGATCCGGCTTGAGAACTGGCACCTGCGTCTGCCATGGCCCTGTTTGCTGGTTGGTTCTGTGAGAATATAGAACCATGTGTTAACATCGTAATGGACAGAATAAATCCGTTGTTGTCCCCGTTACCACATTAACATGAGGTAGATGATGAGTTAGTGGTTAGTAAGTGCACGAAGATAGTGTGTGACGTTAGTGCTTGGGTAGTCCTAGGAGACTAATGCAGTTAGTAAGTGGGGATGCATTTACAACTTGGGGTCGGGGGGTTTATTACAGGTCTTAGGCTGCCAAATGCAGTGGATGGGTCTTGTTCTTGGTGTCGTAGAGGCTCTAGAGAGCTTTATAGGTGTATCGGCTTGAAACTGAGGCCTTTTAGGGACCCATTTACAAGCGATTATGTTCGTGCTCATGGGCCTTAGTGTGTTCTTGAGTGTTGAAAACAAGTGAATGCTGGCTGCGCGGGTGAATGGGTTACGCTGTATAGGTTGTGGCTTCGGCGTAGCTATTTGCGCCCGCAAGCAAGCCTTAGGCACCCAAATTTGTCTTGATTGTGGGCTAGCCTTCATCGACTTCTTGGGCACCCAAATAGATTTCACGTTAGCAAAAGAATTTCCGAAGGACTTCTTATTAGTGACGTGTTGTTGGTTACTAATAAGAGGCTTTGCCCGTGTGGTTGGCTTGAGTGCAACCGGGTGTTCGCCTTTCCGCACCCACACTTGGTTTACTTGCTGAGATATTTTGCTGCGCAGGTACTTTTGATTTCCAGCATAGGTAGTACTCTGCTTCTTCTGCCTTTGATCCACCTTTGGTTGCTGCCTCCTTTTGGCCTTTGGAAAAGAAGGGAGTTCCGTTGCATCCCTGACTCCTTTTTTGAGAATATCATTCCTCTGCAACACATAGTTTTGGACAAGAACAGCATGGTCATCTTCATGTGTACCCCTGGAGGGACCAGGAGTCTGTGCCTTTCCTAATTCTTTGAGTGCTCCATTATCTAACTCTATTGTAATTCGACTATGATTGACCCATACCTGAAGAAGTCCACTTCTTAGGTTTAAGTTGACTGCTTGGTCATAGATCCAGTCTTGACCCAAGACAAGGGGTTCAGTGAGATCCTCGTCTTGACACACTAGTACTTTAACTGTCATTACCTCATCATGAATGTAGAGGGGAAGTTCCACCTCGCCCATGCAAGGGGTTTCCACGCCTCCCAATCCTATGAGATATGCTTCCACAGGATTGACAGTTAACTGTAGCTCTTGACAGTAAGATAATTTAACAGCACTAGTGGCTGCACCTGAGTCAATCAAGGCTTTCACGGTCCTTGCACTCTTTCCTTGTCCTATATCTAGGGTTATGAAAGGACGTCGATCAATTATCCTATGCGAGCTTGTTCCTGCAACTTCACACATTGCCATATGGTATCCTTGATCTGCATAGTCATTTGTTCTAGGCCGATCTCTACCTTGCCTTCGTAATCTCATCCTTCTAATGCGTTCTAAAGCTTCCGCTTGAGCTTCTTCTCGAATTCGCTTTTCTTCCTCTTTGCGTTTCTTAGCAGTGTTGAGTCGGCTGAGCATCTCCTCCGTGAGGGGTTCTTGATACAACTTGACTCTGCAACCGCTAATATAGTTTGGGAGAATATCACCCTCTAACGTGGCTAATTGTACTGCTCCACTCGTGGAGATCCTATTGATGATCATAGGTCCGTAGCCTCTCTTTTCTAGCTTCCTCGCGTGTTGTTTCAGTGTATAGACTAAGACTAGATCTCCTACTTTCAAGCCTTTATCCTTCACGTGGGCATCAAAGTATGCCTTCTGTCTCTTCTTGGCTGCATATATTCCTGCAGCGGCTCTCAGTCTTGTTTCCCCTAATCGTTCAAGGTCAAAGATCCTAGAGGAGAGCTCATGACCTGTCCATTCGTGTTCTTGTGCTACTCTCAATGTAGGAATCAAGAAGTCCAGGGGTAGCACAGCGTTTTGGCCAAATACCATCTGAAAGGGGGTGGCTTGGAGTACCGTTTTGTAGGCAACTCGGTATGCCCAAACAACATGGTGTAGCTGTTTGTCCCAATCAGAGCGTTTAGTGTTCACTAATTTTGTCAGTACATTGCATAAGATCTTATTAGTGCTCTCAGCTTGTCCATTAGCTTGAGGGTGATAGGGAGCAGACTTCTTGTGTATTACTAAGAATTCTTGGAGTAGATTTTCAATCACTTCATTCAAGAAATGAGTGCCTCTATCACTTACAAGCTCTATAGGTAGCCCGTATCTTGTGAATACATTCTCAAACAAGAACTTGGCAGTTGTTTGAGCATCGTTCTTTGTCGTAGCCTTTACCTCCACCCACTTGGTGAGATAATCTGTTGCAACAATGATATATTCCGCATGGGAACCCTTAGCTGGGGGATTAATAGGACCTACGAAGTCTATTCCCCACTTAGAGAATGCACGTCCACCCATCATAGGTTTCAATGGCATCTCATCTTTGCGTATAGGATACTGAGTCCTCTGACAGACGTCACACCGTTTCACATAGGTATGTGCATCCATGTGAAGGGTAGGCCACCAGAAGCCTGCAAATAGTATTGCCTTGATCACCCGATCCGGTCCAAAGTGTCCTCCTGCTACACCTTGGTGAGCAGTTTCCAAGATCTTAAGATATTCGCTTTCATGGACACACAGTCTCAGGTAACCATCTTTACCACGCTTATATAGATTATCACCAATGAGTGAGTAATCCAGGGCTTCTTGTTCTAAACTCCTTTTCCTAGCCAGAGTCATGTCTGGAGGGAATGTGTTTGTCCTCAGGAAGGATACTAGAGGTTCACTCCAATCTGGCACAATGGATACTTGATAAAGAGTGGCGTGTTCCACTGGTGGTTTAGTGCAACAGATTGGGCATTCCTTGCACAACTTTTGGACATCAGCTTCCATAGTTGGCCAATGTACTCCGAGTCTCTTTAGGGTCTGTAAAGTTCGTTGCTTTGAGTAGTGTTGCTCTAACGCACCTACATGTGCTAAATGCAACCATTTATTGTACTCGTCCTCTTCTACGCAACAAGCCAAGATCCCTTGATCTGTGTGCTTGTACATACTTCCTGCCATGATGTGGTACTTTTGGGCTTTTACAACCTCTCTATTCCGTGTGTTTACCATTGGATGGTTAGGCCTGTATGTCAATACTGGTACCAATGGCTTAGCCCACTGTGGCACCACTTCCAAATTAAACAAGTAAGCATCAGGAAGGTCATCTGATACTCCTTGTGGGGCTTCTCCCGATGTGAGCCTAGAGAGATGATCTGCTGTTAAATGAGTCCTCCCTTTTCTTACCACAACCTCAAAGTCATATTCCATTAGCAAGAGAAACCATCTCACCAATCTTCCTGTATTGCATGGCTTGTTTACGAGGTATAGCAATGCTTGATGATCAGTAAAAAATTTAAACTTATTTGCAAGCAAATAGTGTCTAAATTTCTTAACTGCATATACCATGCCTAATCCTTCTCGCTCTGTAGTGGTGTAATTCCGTTCAGCCGCATTCAATTGTCTACTGGCATAGGCAATTGGAAGATCCATATTACCTTCACCAGTAGGTTGAGCAAGTACACACCCAATGGCATAATTGGATGCATCCACATGAACATGGAATGGCTTATTCCAATCTGGTGTGGTCAGGATTGGTGCTGAACATAATCTTCGTTTAAGCTCTTGGAAGGAATTCTCACATTCATCCGTCCACTCAAAGTTAGTCAGAAGTCCGTACATGGGCTTTGCAATGACAGCATACATGTGTATAAATCGTCGGTAATAACCACAATGCCCCATGAAAGCTTGTACTTCCTTGACATTTTTTGGCCTAGGTAGCTCTGCTATAGCTCTCACTTTCTCTTCGTCAGTAGATATGCCATTCTTTGACACTATGTGTCCTAGAATCTTGCCTTGCCTGACCATGAAAACACATTTTTCTGGGTTCAGGCAGACTTGATATTCTCTACATTTGTCAAAGATTTGTCTGAGTTCAGGGATATGTTTGTCTAATGTTGGAATGAGCACAAAGATCATCAACGTAGACTTCTAAACTCTTCCTCAGGAACTCCTTAAACACATGGCACATCAGCCTCTGGAAGGTAGCTGGTGCATTGGTAAGCCCAAATGGCATTACTCTAAAAGCAAAAATACCCCATTCTGTGGCAAAGGCTGTCTTATGCTGATCCTCTGGGGCTATGGCTACTTGATTGTAGCCCGAAAATCCATCAAGGAAGCTGTACACTTCCTTGCCTGCCACTCTTTCTAAGAGATGTTCTGTGATGGGAAGCGGATAGTTATCTCGAATTGTGGCTGCATTAACCTTTTTCAAGTTAATGCACACACGCAGCTTGCCATTCTTCTTGGGCACCACTACGATGGGGGATACCCATTCAGTGTGCTCAATTTCATAGATAAATCCAGCTTCAACCAATCTATCTATCTCTTCTTTGATCTTAGCAGCGTAATTATCGTTATAAGTATAGGGCTTTTGCTTAGAGGGTTTAGCATCTGAGGTCATGGGGATAGTGTGTGAGCATATATCGGGGTCAACACCTTTCAAATCCTTGTAACTCCAAGCGAATACATCTCTGTATTCTCTTAGCAAGGCTATCAACGCATGCTCTTCTTCCTCTGTCAGGTCATGGCCTATTGTTGGAAGCAGTCAGAGGCACAGTCAGAGGCACAGACGACATGGAAGCATGTAAAGACGAAGCAGGGAGCCAGTCGGATCATTTTTTCAAACAACTATGTTTTTATTACCTCTTCAAACATCCAACAGTGATTTTCATCACTCTTGTAACATATGTAATATAGACAAAACCCCATTTTGTAATTCATAGCTCCATTTTGTGCAAGCCGAGGAGTCCTCGAGCTTGAGGAGCTTAGGTAGAATGCTCGTATCAAATTTCGTTATTTTTATACATCGTTTACCCTTCCAAATAGCCTCTAGGACCTATTTTTTAACTAGGCCGGTCACTAGATGTGAAACCGGTCAAAACTAGTCTACAAACTATAAAAAGAGCTAGAGAGCTCATTTTTGAGGTTGGTTCATGTTGGCTAGTGTGAGCTTAGAGCTAGTTTGAGCTTGTAATAGTGTTCTTGAGTAATAGAGCTAATTTCCCACCTTCCATTGTGTCTTGCTTGTCTCTTCATTGTGTGTGTGTATGTGTGTGTGCATTTCTATGCTTCTCACCTTCACTCTCACTTCATCTCACATTCACGATCTTCATATCACTCCTATCTCTTCCGCGGATTGACATTAAGGAGGTGGAGCTTCTTAACGTGGTTCTCACCATTGTGCTAGAGCAACACCAAATTTGGCGCCGTTGCCGGGGATCGAGTCTAGGACGAATGTGTGATGGTAAGAGTATAGCAAGAAGTGGCGTTGGAAGGTAAAAATTTCAGTTTTTGTTGTTGTTTTACTTAGTTTTTAGTGTTTTTCACCTCCCCCACACTCCATCTTCATCATCGCATCATCATTTTCATCTCCAAAAAAATCAGAAAATTCACCATATCCACCCATTCGCCTCATTTCCCCTCATTCGTGCATGCGAGAGAGCGAGAGAGAACTTTTGTGCTTGTGTGTGCTTGTGTTTTCTTGAGTTTTCTTGCAGGTACAGAGCTCTAGTGCATCAGGAAAGCTTGGAAAAGGTAAAAATTTACTCTCTGTCAAAGATCTGCCGAGTGTGGCGGACCATCGCGATGGTCTGCAACCTTCGGAATTCTTGGTAGGCGACCACACCACGAGTTAGGCGACCCTTGCGCTTGCACAAATCCACAGGCGCATCTCAAAAATTCATACTTTGGTGGACCATCGCGATTGGCTCAGACCATCGCGATTGTGTCGCACCATCGCGATTGGCTTATGCCATCGCCACGACAGTGCCACGTGTCACGATAGACCATCGCGACGGTTCGTTTTTCGGACCATCGCGACAGCCTAAAATCGGACCATCGCGATTGGCTCACGCCATCGCACTTGTGACCATCGCGACGGTTCACTTCGGACCATCGCGATTGTCCACCTTTGACCGTTGACCGTGCCATCGCGATTGTCCGCCTGATCACGCCATCGCGACGGTTCATTTTTCGGACCATCGCGACGGTCCATTTCCACGCCATCGCGATCGTTCACTTCGGGCCATCGCGACGGTTCGACCTCACGCCATCGCGACGGTTCGACCTCACGCCATCGCGACGGTTCACCTTTTCGCGCCATCGCGATTGTCCAAACTCCACGCCATCGCGACGGTTCGCTTGGACCATCGCGACGGTCCCAGACCATCGCGATTGTGCACCCCCATTGCAAATTTTGGGCTCCAATTTTTGACCAATTTTGAGGGTATTTTTGAGAAATTTTTGGACCATTAGACTCATAGGAGACCCCTTAGCTCATATTTGAGGGAAAACTGGATTGTCAGTTTTTACCCCCCAGGGCTTGAACGCTCATAACTTTTTCATCCGAAGTCCGTTTTTTGAGCTTAATAGCTCGTTAGGAAGCTCTCCACGAGTACTACGTGACCTCAACTGTTTTTTTCTTAAAGGATACATCTATTTTTAAATAAACTATTTTGAGGTTCACCTAGTTTGGGACTAGGAAGCCAGGGGGCACACATTGAAAATTTGGGCAAAAAGGGAAGGGACTTAAAAGGTGTATATACTCAAGTATTTGATCATCCTGTGAATTGGTCTAATATTGGAATTTTCCAGGTCTAGCAAAGGCAATCAAAGGCAAGCAAGTAAGGCAGTGAAGACAGTAAAGCTTGGGAAGCGCGGCTTCTTGGGCATCAGAGCAACAGAAAAGCCGACTCGAGGTTGGAAGATTACTCAACCCCCTCAGTCAATTCTTAGCTTAGGCTAAACGGTAGTTGTGGATTAAAGACGATAGGAACGCCTCAAGTTCAAGATACTTAATTCTTTCAAGTTTAAGACTACAAGTAAATGTGTGTGTGACGCGAAAACCTAAAGGAAAGAACATAAGTCTGACGGAACGAGAACTCAAAGTCATCACGGAAAGTCGAATTCCTGACGCACATATTAAGACAAGAATCCAAAGAAAATTAAAAAAGAATTAAGAAAGTAATAACAAAGAACTATTGACGATCTAAGCGTGTACTGAGTGTGCACGGAAGAAAATTAATGAACCTTAGATCGGGCAAACATATAGGTAAGTCAGACCGACGAAGCCTTAGATCATCAGAGGCTAGTGTAAGAACCACTGCTCGATCGTGGGCTCAGCAATTGAATAGTAATTACCCCTACGAGAGCTCAGAGACTAGCGAATCAGAAATGGCATTTAGCGCAGACAGACCAGAAGGAGGGTCGAATGTAGCCTACTTAGAAAAACCAGAAGGACCCTATAGAACGCAACTAGAGTTTCTCCGAACCAACCGATTAGGTGCTCGCATCTATGAGGATGGTTTGCGAAGGCAAGTGGTGCAACTGCACAACCCTGATCAACCCATTGGATTGGAAAGACTAGTGGTGAAATTTGAGGGAGACGCTTACATAGACAAAGAAGGAACCACGTACGTCCCAAGTACGCAACCGAACGACACTAATGAGTTTGGCACAATTCAATTAGAGATGGAAGCGAAATTTCAAGGAAAAGAACCGTTAGAAGAACCTAGGACACCTAGAGGGAAATCCGTATTAACAAGAGTACTCATCCCAGAGTGGATTCCTCAAGATAACAGGAGCACGGAGTTGTTTGTAAATAAAGAGACAGATGAAGCCTTTTGGAGGTACAGAAAGGAACACCCTGGTGAGATAGGCATCATTACAATTTATGAATTCAAGGACCCAGATACACCTGGAAAGGTTGTATACCTGGATGAGACTTCAGAAAGAGTCTTTGTGGTGCCTGAACGTGCTAAAAACACATACACATGGAGAGGTGAATTGATATTCCCTCCATCTAGAACGAACATGAATACAAATCAACAAGGGGTAGGAACATCCTCAGCCCATGGACATCAAAGAGAAGGAAATAAAGAGGGACCAGAAGTAAGCTTTAATCACCCCATAGGGAGAGATAGAACAACCACGGACACTAATAGAGCAGATAGACAAAGAGATCATGGAATACTAGGTGGTAGAGATGATTTTCCTCTACCTAGACCACGTGAACACGCAAGAGTATTGAGACCCACTCAATTAGTAAAATCAATGAAGAATTATTTTGATGGGACAGGAGATCCCTATGACCATGTTGCAGAATTCAAGCAAGTACTAAGAGCAGAACAAGTCGAGGACATGTTCACGCAATACAATGCATTTGGACTAACGTTAAAGAATACCGCTTTAACTTGGTTCCAACCATTGCAACAAAGGCAATTCAGAGACATCCATCACTTTTTAGAGTCATTCATCACTGAATTCTCTAAAAGTGGGATTAGACATGACACGTCTTCGTTGATTCATAGCTTTAAACAGACCCCTCAGGAAACAGTTAGACTGGCAGGTCGTAGATTCAGACAATATGTCGAACGATGTCCAATGCAAGAGCTACCCTCACAAGCCAAACAAGTATCATTGTTCCTAGATGGCTTGTTGAGCGCTAAACTACGCTCTTATGTGTACCTAAAAGAACCCAGAACGCTAGAGGAGTGTGTAAGAATATGTATAGACATCGAGGACAACCTAGGTGATGAATTAGAACTCTCAAAGGTCTATAAGGACTCAGATTGCTCTTCTCTAGCATCCACAAAATTTTCTAACTCGATAGAGGACCTAGCAGAAAAAGTGGCCCAGAAACTAGGAGTTTCTAGTAAACAGATGCCCAAGCTACCAACAAACGTACGTTGTTACACTTGTGGTGGAAATCATTTGGCAAACGTGTGTCCCAATGCACCTCAACCTCAAGCCAACCCTAGTGGCCAATACTGTACAATTGAGAGGAGATATACAAATCATACGGCTCAGGACTGCCCATACAACAAACAAACCGTGAGACAGAACTACCCGCAAACTTACCAGCAACCAGGTAGGTATCAAGGCCAATACAATGCTCAGCCTTATTACTATAGGCCTCCCCAGAACTGCCCATACCAGGCTCAACAGAGACCTCAACCCGTCTTAGCTCAGCAGCCACCCCCACCAGCGAATGTCATCTCAGTCAAATACGCTGCTGCAGAAGAGAACCTAAGTAGGGCCTTAGTGCCTTCTTCACCCTTGATCATAGAAAGTGACCCGAACTCAAACAGTTTTGACTCTACTCATGTAACTAGTCCACCCGCTTATTACACGGAGTCACCAGAACATGTGGAGACATATCATTATGATAGTCCACCAATGGAACCTAGTTGGGAGCCAGACTATGCTAATGTGATGTACGCAAACCCAAACCCACGGCCCCAATTGAGACAACAGAGACCACAGGGCCCTAGAGGACCATGCTTTAGGTGCCAAGGGGATCATTTCATAAAGGATTGTCCACATCCCCCAATAGCAAGGCAATCACAGTACTATAGCATCCAAGGCTTTTGTGCCGATTGTGGCAAAGAGCACATAATCAAAGATTGTCCTAAGAACCCAGTTAACGCTTCGAATGTGACATCGATCAACGTGATAGGTATTGTAAACAACGCAAATGGATCCAACCCTACATACGTGCCTATCCAAGCGATAACCAGAGCCCAGGCGCTCTTACAAGACCAACAACTTAATCAAGAGAAAGTAGCCGGAACTAATGAAGTTGCAGAATCGAGTAGTAAAAAGATGAAATCTTGGAAAGATTCTAGGGAAAGAATCAAGAGAAAGTGGAGTAAAAAGATAAGTGAGTTGGAAGGAAGTTTAAAGGAATCTAGAGCCAAAATACAAGAATTGACTTCACAAGAATTAAAACAAGAAAAGCCAGCTCAAAAATTAGGATCAGTTTTAGCGGAACCCATACCAGAAGATCTAGACATGATGTTTCGTGCATATCAGGCTAGATTAAAAGAGGGACCTCAAGTAACGGAAATGAGTAAAAACTACCCTCGAGCTGATCTAGAAATTGAGAGAACTAAACTTTGCATGAAAATGGTAGAATTAGCACAAGCTTTGTTTGAAGCCTCTAGATATCTTAATTGGAATAACATGGCAAAACCAGAACTACACTTTCAAGGACTAATGGAGAGGCTAGAATACTTGATAGAAAGCAAAGAGAAAAAGGATCAGCATAGGAACCCTATTGTCCCAGAGACACAGGAAAGGAATGCACCATCCCTGTCTCAAGTACCCAATACAGAAAGTCAAGACAACTTGTCTTCCATACATAAGTATTCACATGAATTTTTGAGGGAGATCCAAGAAGAGAAATGGAGAAAGGAACAAGGAACCCATCCTCCTATTCAAGAAATAGACGACTTGCAGGAACAATTTCCCCAAGACATCCCCTCTATATATGACGATGTAGAGGTGGAACAACTGAGTGAACTCACAGGATTTGAATCTAATTCTCTACAAGAATTACCTCAGTTCACAGGACCTTGGGAAGCAAAGTCTATTAGTATGAGAGCACCCACGATAATAGTGAGGAATGAAGAATCAGTGATCCCTAGGAACACGGAAGTGATCAAGAATACGAAAGTACAGTGTAATCTCACTCTGGAGGAATTGTTAAAGGTAAAACCAGAATTGTGGAAGCACGTAGCAAATCAATTCCCTGAGCTTGCTACCACACCTTCTCAGATAGGATCACATAAGAAGGTACCAGAGATACCCGTGGAAAAGATTGGAGACGTAAGCGAAGGAGAGGAAGGTAACACATATCTTCCAATAACCCATCAGGGCTACACCACGAAAGCCATCCTAGATTCGGGAGTCGGAGTAGCCATTGCTACCACCGCTTTGTGGAAACGTTGGGGTAAGCCAGCACTCAGACCCACCAGGATGAAACTGCAAATGGCTGATGGACACATAGAAAAACCGTTAGGCTTACTAGAAGGCATATCTCTCACCACTTGTGGTGTGGAATTTGAGCATACCTTTGCCATTTGTGACTTTGCGAAAAATCGTGCTTATGAGATGATATTGGGACGACCATTCATGCATCAGTTGCAAATTGTACAAGATTGGGGATCTAATTCTTTGTACTTGCAACATTTAGGAGTGACTACCAAAGTCAATCTTAAAGACTATTCACATCGAGATGTACCCCCAATACAATGGAATACCATCCATAAGACACCAGCAGAGACGGAATCCGTGCACTCATTAGAATCAGATCCTTCTTGGTTGCATGAGGATACCCATTTATGGATGTGTAAGGTAGCTAAACAAGAGGAAGGAAGATTAGAAGCCAGGACCTTAGGTGCAGAACTACATCCACAAACCCTTCAAGATCCAGCATATGCACCTATAGTATTCCCAGACGAAGAGTTTGAACCCCATGGTTGGGCAGAAATACTAGCAACCATGGATGTAGCCATCAATGAAGAACAATGGACACCCCACTGTGACGAGGATGGCTATGACATTTCAGTTTTCACGATAGAGCCAATCATGGGAGATGCAATTTTAGAAGAGTGTGAACCTAGCACTGATGCATTTGAGGACGCAAGCGATTTTGATTTAGAATCAATTATCATGGACCCACCCTTTGTATCAGAAGAAGAATATTTCTACGAAGTAGAGACTCACACTCAGAGACACGAGGAAATTACGAACAAGGTGAGATTAGCCACTCAAGTGACTACTAAAAGTGAAGGCAAGAAAAGAAAGAAGAAAGAAACCATGTCAGAAAAAGAAGAATCTTTATTTGAAGTACCCGAGAATTTCAAGAAATATGAAATTGAAGATAGAAGAATCATGGTACGAATGCCTAATAGAAAGGTAAATGATGGACAAGTATATGATAACCGAGAGAAAACCAAGAAAGTAATAGTTGCCATAGAAGGAGAAGAAGAAAAATGCACATACATAGGGCATGATTTGACGACTGAAGAAGAAGAAGAGTTAGTTGCCCTATTGCGCGAATATAGAGATGTTTTTGCTTGGAGTTACAAAGATTTGAAAGGAGTAGACCCAGATATATGTTCTCATAGAATCCCTATGACTCCAGATGCAAAACCGACAAAACAGAAACCTTACACGTATAATGATAATTACGCTGCGAAGATTAAAGAGGAGATAGATCGCTTGATAGAAGCAGGATTCATTTACGAAATTGAGCACACCGAATGGGTATCCCCCATTGTGGTTGTGCCCAAGAAGAATGGAAAATTGCGTGTGTGTATTAACCTTAAAAAAGTTAATGCCGCCACGATTAGAGATAGTTATCCTCTTCCTATCACGGAACACCTATTGGAAAGAGTTGCGGGCAAGGAAGTTTACAGCTTTCTTGATGGATTCTCAGGCTATAACCAAGTAGCCATTGCTCCAGAAGATCAACACAAGACGGCTTTTGCCACAGAATGGGGCATATTTGCATTTCGTGTAATGCCATTTGGCCTAACAAATGCACCCGCCACTTTCCAGCGACTCATGTGTCATGTTTTCAAGGAATTCTTACGCAAGAGCTTGGAAGTTTATGTCGATGACTTATGTGCACATTCAAATGTAAGACAGACACATATTCCAGAGTTAAGACAAATATTTGACAAATGTCGAGAGTATCAAGTTTGTTTGAACCCAGAAAAATGCGTTTTCATGGTCAGACAAGGCAAAATTCTAGGACACATTGTGTCAAAAAATGGAATCTCCACGGATGAGGAAAAGGTGAAGGTAATTGCAGAATTACCTAGACCAACTAATGTGAAATAGGTACAGGCATTTATGGGCCATTGCGGATATTATAGAAGATTCATACACATGTATGCAATCATAGCCAAGCCTTTGTACTCTCTTTTAACCAACTTTGAATGGACAGAAGAATGTGAAAATTCATTCAATGAACTTAAACGACGCTTGTGCTCAGCACCTATATTGACTACCCCAGATTGGAGTAAGCCATTTCATGTACATGTGGATGCATCCAATTACGCCATAGGATGTGTGTTAGCACAACCCACGAATGAAGGTAACATAGATCTCCCCATAGCTTACGCTAGCAGACAATTGAACGCAGCAGAAAGAAATTACACCACGACGGAACGAGAAGGATTAGGAATGATCTACGCAGTAAAGAAGTTTAGGCACTACTTGTTGGCCAACAAGTTCAAGTTCTTTACAGATCATCAAGCCCTATTGTACTTAGTCAACAAACCATGTAACACAGGACGACTGATACGTTGGTTTCTATTACTCATGGAGTATGATTTCGAAGTAGTAGTCAGGAAAGGAAAGACACATCTTAGAGCTGACCACCTTTCAAGATTAACCTCAGGAGAAGCTCCTCAAGGAGTAGCGGATGAATTACCAGATGCATACTTGTTTAACCTTGAGATAGCACCAGAATGGGCTAAGCCTATAGTCCCCATTCTCACATATGGACCCAAGAATCCTAGGATAAAGATCAGAGAAGGAGAGATTACCAAGTCTCAGAGGTACCAAATAATGGCAGGAAGCATATATAAACAGGATAATCAAAAGATTCTTGCTTGTTGTGTAGATGAATCAGAGCATGCGAATTGGTTGCAATTAGCACACATAGGTGCATTAAAGCAACATCATTCAAAACATCGAACATTACAGACTCTGCAAAGACTAGGAGTATATTGGCCTACGATGGAAGCAGATGTCTACAAGTTGTGTAAAGAATGCCAGGCGTGTTGTGAAAGACCACCAGTAGAGCATGCGACATTATATCATGTGTCTCTCACACCAGACTGGAGTGAACCTTTAGTGACATACTTGAGGACGAACACATTCCCTCAAGGCATGACCTTAGCTCGACAACGCAGTCTAGAGCAGGAAGCTCAAGACTATTCACTCATTGGCGATAATTTATACAAAAGAGGACGAGATGGATATTTAAGACAATGTGTTCATGAAAGCGATTATCTGAGCATACTAGAGACCGCACACCAAGGTGTTGCAGGAGGTCACTTTGGACCAGATAGGATAATCAAAGCCATTCTCTTTGCAGGATTATGGTGGCCCACTCTTCACATGGATGCTCATACCTATGTAAAGAGATGTGACGTGTGCCAAAGAACTCAGTTTCCTACTCGCAGAGATGAAATGCCATTGAAACCCATGATGGGCGGACGTGCATTTTCTAAGTGGGGTATAGACTTTGTAGGACCCATTAACCCCCCTGCAAAAGGAACACATGCGGAATACATTATTGTTGCCACAGATTATCTAACCAAATGGGTAGAGGCAAAAGCCACAAAAAAGAATGATGCTCACACGACTGCAAAATTCTTATTTGAAAATGTCTTTACAAGATATGGACTGCCTATAGAGTTAGTGAGCGATCGAGGCACTCACTTTCTAAACCAAGTCATTGAATATTTGTTACAGGATTTTATGGTGATTCACAAGAAATCTGCACCATATCATCCTCAGGCCAATGGTCAGGCTGAAAGCACTAACAAGATACTTTGTAACGTACTGACGAAACTCGTGAACAACAAACGTTTAGATTGGGACAAACAGTTACACCACGCTGTTTGGGCATATCGAGTGGCCTACAAGACCGTACTCAATGCAACTCCCTTTCAGATGGTTTTTGGTCAGAATGCTGTGCTTCCTTTGGACTTCTTGATACCTACCCTTAAGGTTGCACAAGAACATCAGTGGACCGGCCATGAATTATCAACAAGAATAATGGACTTGGAACGATTAGGAGAAACCAGGCTGAAAGCAGCAGCAGGAATATACGCAGCGAAGAAGCGACAGAAAGCATATTTTGATGCACATGTGAAAGATAAAGGTTTAAAAGAAGGAGATTTATTTCTAGTGTATACGCTGAAACAACACGCACGGAAGTTAGAAAAGCGAGGTTATGGACCTATGATCATTAACAGACTTTCGACGAGTGGAGCAATACAGTTAGCCACCTTAGAAGGAGATATAATGCCTAATTACATTAATGGCTGTAGAGTCAAGCTATATCAGGAACCTCTTACGGAGGATATGCTTAGACGACTCACATTGGCAAAGAAGCGTAAGGAGGAAGAAAATAGAATACGAGCTGAAGCTTAGGCAGAAGCCATCGAACGCATTAAGCGCATGAAGCTAAGAAGACAAGGACTAGGGAGAGAACATTATAACCATCTGGAAACATCACCCAGATATCCCATGGCCATGTGTCAAGTAAAGTCAACCACTCATCCTAGCATAGTGGACAGGAGACCATTCATTACAGTTAGGCTAGAGCACGGCAACCCTTGCCAAGAACTCAGGGCTTTAATTGACTAAGGTGCTGCGACTAGTGCGATTAGATGGTCCCACTATAAGGATTCAGGAATAGAAATGCGGCCAATTGAGGCATACCTCATAGGGCTAGGAGGCATGGAAACCCCTTGCATGGGTGAGGTGGACCTTCCTATCCTCATTAAGGATTTGACCATGACAGCGAAGCTACTAGTGTGCCATGATGACGACCTGATAGAACCCCTAATCCTTGGCCAAGATTGGCTATACGATCACTCAGTGGACCTAAATCTTAGACAAGGCTCCTTACAGATTGGAACCTTAGAGCAGAAGCGAGTGATACCGCTTGACTTCCCTAATGGCATTCCGACTGAGGTTTGTAACCCTAGACCCTATGAAATACATGCGACGGAAGACCGGAAGATCTTGGGTCAGACCAGTCACGTTACGTCTACACCAACCCACTCGGGCTTGGCTATGGACAATTGTCAATCAGAAGGACGACAGGAGATCTTCCCTGGGACTTCCTGCAAACTAGAAGAGACAGTTACCCAACTACAAGGGCAGATGGACACAATCAGTGGTCAGGTGGGTTGCATCAGCGGCCAAATGAGCACGACACCCTGCGGTGCTCACCCTTCCAAACTTGTTGCGGACTGGCCTAGATTAAAGTTAAAGAACGCATCACTTCCTAATGGGCAGGTCACGCAAGTGTTGGATCTCCCTTCTTTTCCAAAGCAGAGCGTCCATCCGACCTCTCAACCTCAACAACAACAGAGTCAACCACGACGAAGGAACCCAGACCGACGGCAGTATCAGAAGACACAACACGGAAGGGAGTCTAGGCCACCCAAAGGAAGGGGCACCAGACAAATATGGGTGCCAAAAGGACAAAAAGCACCGAAGAACTCCAACCAAGCAGAGATCGACAAGAAAAAGGCAGAACAGAAACAGAATCAGTATCCACCATCCCCTCGACCTCCTTCTACAGGTCCGAGCATTCGACAAATTTGGATCGCCAAGAAATACCTTACCCATAGACCCACGCCCACGCAGATTTGGGTACCCAAACCATGTATCATAGCTCAACCCTTAAGCCATGTAATATGTACCCCTCACAAATCTTTCTATCCCTCAATACCACCACACCCGATACTACCTTTTGCCCCTCAGCAGAAACCCACCACCCACTCAAGGACTCTTAGGAAATGGATACCGAAGCGTGTCCAACCGTCTCCCCCTAACCCCATGTCTGACAAAACTACCCCCCCAACTAACATACAACCTTGTAATAAATCACTAACCTTTAAACCTTGTATAAATTCACCCACCATCATCACACATCACTCATAATCTCGTCTCATCAAGAAATGTATGCATGATCTGAAATGTGTAGGTGTCTAGAGACCTGCACTAGTGCTGCAAGAGGCATTGCATCCATCACATCACAGCACTTGGCTACACGGGTTACGCATCAGTTATGGAAAGGGATTGCGGTCTCACTTTAATGGGATCATAATTAATTTCCATGCTAATGTGTTAATCTTTTGTAGCAGATCTTTCTCATTAACACACCAGTCATCATGCAAACCGACGAAGGACCATCAGGAGCAGGTCCCAGTGTAGCTGCGGTGCCCCTCAACGTGTTACGAGCAGAATCCCACCCGACTGCTCCACCGCCAGAATTCCAAGGATTTCTAGGGCCCATGCCGATCGACAACCCACCTATGGGCTACACAGAAAAGATACACCGTAACTCCCACTGGTTTCAAGGACTTGCAGGACCCTTAGCAGACACGGATTTTATATTTGAATCTAATTTGACGTTTGATGACCGCACCTGGGGAAAATACCAATTCTTCTCCAGAGATTTCGAAGCCCTACAGAACACCCAGGACTTAACTCACGTTTGGGCCAGAGCAGGCTTCACGGAGTATTTCAGTGATCCTCTGCCCAAACCTGACTTTTACAGGTGTTATTATTTAATCACTACTTTGCTGGCCTCAGAGAATAAGGATATCCCTGGAACTTTTATTTTGCCTTCTTTAGTGGATGATCCACCTTACAAGAGATTTTACCTCTCAAAGGATTTAATCAGAGCGGCCATCAAAATTCATGGCACCCACACACCCACAGATCGAGAAAGATTAATTCCAGACCCTATGAAACGTGGGGATGTCACTAAGTGGGAGGAGATCTCAGCAATTACACCTGAGCTGTCAAAGCCGCTACGGATATGCATGCAACACTTCGCATTCCCCGCTCAGGACAGATTTACCATGCCCCATAAAAGAATATGGTTTGGATTGTACTTAGCGTGCACGGGACCTCAGACCGTTGATCTGGCGAGCTGGATCATTGATCAAATGTATTTGGCACAACACAGATGGGAACGCAAGAAAGTGCTTAATGGATGTTGTGCGCTCACAAGAATTGTTTATATGTGCTTGGCCTATGATTTGCCAATTGAACGCGCATTAACAGGAGAAGAGCTGAAAGCATTCAAAGGAACGACGAAGAAAGCCAGGAAGCCCAGTAGAACACGGGCAGGTAAGCGCATGAGAGGCACCATTCCTTGCCTTCAAGTGCCAGAGTCACCATCACCACAACCCTCTCCAGAGCGATCACCGACAGAAGCCGCTCCCACAGTGCAACCTATTCGCATAAGGTTGTCTAGACCAGCGGTCACGGAGGGCACTACTAGTATCGCGGCACCTCAGGCAGCTGCAACCACAGAACCCACCACCACGACAGCAGAAGCTCCCACCACTATTGGTGCGGACGCCTTTTCTTTCCCAATACCACACATGGAGGCAGAACCAATAAACACAACATTCGATTTTGAAATGCCTGATGCATTCTCAAATGAATTCCAGTTTTCAGAGGCACAGATGTTCTCCCAAGAATATGAACACCCCAGTTACCCTACCACACCGCGGGATCTGCCACAGGGACAAGTTGTGTCGAGCTCTGATGACGAAAGAACAGCCACCGACGATGATGAAGGTGACGATGAAGCCAGCCAGGGCACGCATGATTCCCAAGAACAAGGACAGACAGACGGCCAAGGTCAACAAACCGATGCACACGGTGACACCAGCACGCATGAAGAGGAGACTTTCGAAGCAGCAGCTTACACGCTGGCAATCAAGAAATTATATCGTACGATGGAGAAAGTCTGGGCACGGAAGAAATTAACTGAAGAAGAGAGCCAGAACCTAATCGAACAAGAACTAGTCTCCGGAGGATTTGAAGAAGTCTACATCAGAGGATTCAGAGAACTGGTCCAATCCATCGGCCCGGTCGAAGCACTGAGGTATTTACAAAGGAAGCCACTCCCCCAATACGACCCTCGGAGAGTTCGACTGCTATCGAAGCCCGGTGAATATATTCGAGTTCCGGTAGGTGCTCAATCATCCCACCAGACGCAAGATGCATGCCTACGACCGGAAAGATCCTTCACCGAAGAAGCCATCCTAGTCGACTCCCCACCACATACTACCGTTGTACATACTACCACTATCCTTGAAATAACATCCACACCATCTACTCCTCTCTCACCTCAAGTTTCACCAATCCATCCTGTATCCCCCGCACACCCACCTGCTCCTCCCACATCCACACCAGTCCATGGCAACATAGCCACAGCCTTTACACCGCCCATTCATGCCACCATGCCCACACCCAACCCTCCGCGTCTACATGTTAACCCCTTCACCCCTTCATCCTTCCCATCCTTTCCCCCACCTTTAAGACCCCCTTTCACCTTTCTAACCCCACTAACCTTCTCACCAGTTTCACCTCCCCAACCCACCATAACCCCTATATCCCCTTTTCACCAAGCTACTCCAGCCATCCCCCCTGTAAATTACTCTACATTTGTAAATCCCGTCTTCACACCTACACAACCACCCACATACACACCGCTTTTCACAGTCACCGCACTTGACACGTCCAATGACATGGACATCTCACCACCCACCGCACCAGCACCCACTCCACTCACAGCACCATCATATTTAGGTACGTCACAATTTTCCACGATCACCACTGCATCCACCTTCCCAACCCCGTTTCCCATTCCCGCTGCATCTACTTCCATTGCATCCTCACTTAGCACTTCATTACTATTATCGCCCACCATAGACACTGCACTTCAACAAATGTTCACATGCATGACACAAGTACGAGATGAGTTTGCATCTCTTGGCAACAACTATCAACAGCTGTAGAGGACGACCAACGAATTACAGTCGTAGCTTAATTCATTATCGATCGAGAATGCCTCATTAAATACGCGACACCAAGAACTAAGAGAGGCATATCATAAGCTAGAGCTAGAAAGTGAAGAGAAAACAAAAGAAGTCACTGCTGATCTGGACAACCTACTTCGAGCCCAAACAATTAGGAACGCAACGCTGACCAGGAACATGGGCCTACTCAGGAGGCACGTAGCCGCAGCCCAGGAGGAGAACGTGAGACTCCAAGCGCAGAATAGAGAATACTTGGAAGCGGCACTGGACCACCTTGAACAACCATTAAGTCCGAGCAGATTCAAGGCAATCCCATCCGAATCGATGCGGATGTTGCTAGATGACCACGTTCGACTGCTAGAGGACTATGATCGAATGCACGAAGAGCACCAGAAGCTAAAAGAGGATCACAAGTTACTACAACTGAGAGAACCGGCACCACAACAACTACCAGTGGCAGCAGATGTACTAGAACCTGTGGACCCCTCTCCTGAACTCATAGAGGAACTCAACGCACTACGGGCCCAGGTAACCACTCTCCAATCACGCATAGATGTATACGAAGCACCACCACGGCCTGATTCCCCACCGGAGATCCCAGCTGACGACGAGAACATAACCATTCCGGTGGAGGAAACGTTTGAAGAAGCATACGAGCCAATACCCATCCCAGGCGGACAAGTCACGGCTGAAGGCCAGATGACCTATGAACTTCCTACCCCCGTGTGGATGAAAACGATCGAAGAACTGGGAACGACACATTCGGCCAGAGTAGAGGCACAGTTACATGCCATGGCCATGATTGAAGAGAGAATCTTACAATCCCCCTTCTTTGCTCATTTGGCCCCCCGACGCTATATATCTGGGCATGAGCTACAGTATAAGCCATACTTCATGTTAATGGCTGAATATCAGCTAGCTATAGAGAAAGAAACCGGCATGAAACCCACGCATGCTACACAATTCGAGCCGGCGGACTTGCCACCAAATGCGCAAAGAGGAGAGATCCATCAACCTGATTGGCGCAAAGACCTACTCCAGAAGTACCCAGAAATGATGAGCACATGGGTGAAAGCGCCTGTACATTTAAAGTATAATCCTTGCTGGGGACCAGTACCACGACGCCGCTCCTGGACTGCATTCGCTATCAAAGTACAAAACAATAGGCAGTGTCAGGATTGGCTGAATTACCCCTACTTCAAGCCACCCACCGAGTTGCCCACTGTTGGCTATATGATGGCCACAATCCGTCACTGGCTCCCTCGCCTGAAGCATATGAATGATATCGCAGCGCATATGACTGTCAAAATTTTTGACATGATGCAAATGATATTTAAAGTCTTCCGACGCGTCAAGGCACCGCATGTAAACACCCCGGGATTTGAGCATGGTAACTTTGATCTAGTATATGACATGAGCACAACGCCATCGCTCCGGGTGTGTTATGCCTGGCACTGTAGGATAAAATACCTCCCGGCATGCTACAAACAAACCTTTGAAGAGATGTTCACCACCGGGTTTTGGGAATACCATTCCGAGGTATTCATCAGCAGGCCCACACATTTATTGCAACTTTTTGCCTGTGAGTGAATGGTTTATTCCACGCATTATCAACTCCCGCCACCCGACGAACCGCAACCGATCGACTGGGAGAAGCTCGAGGCTGATCTGGCCCGAGGCATTCGAGTATCTGAGCACACCCTCGCTCACGACCTCCTACAAAACTACATCCGGCAGACCGCACAACAAGGTTCTGTCGAGGACGACAGAAGCGAGAGGGAGGGGGGTGTTGGAAGCAGTCAGAGGCACAGTCAGAGGCACAGACGACATGGAAGCATGTAAAGACGGAGCAGGGAGCCAGTCGGATCATTTTTTCAAACAACTATGTTTTTATTACCTCTTCAAACATCCAACATTGATTTTCACCACTCTTGTAACATATGTAATATAGACAAAGCCCCATTTTGTAATTCATAGCTCCATTTTGTGCAAGCCGAGGAGTCCTCGAGCTTGAGGAGCTTAGGTAGATTGCTCGTACCAAATTTCGTTATTTTTAGACATCGTTTACCCTTCCAAATAGCCTCTAGGACCTATTTTTTAACTAGGCCGGTCACTAGATGTGAAACCGGTCAAAAATAGTCTAGAAACTATAAAAAGAGCTAGAGAGCTCATTTTTGAGGTTGGTTCATGTTGGCTAGTGTGAGCTTAGTGTTGGTGCAGACCAATCACCAATTGAAGGCTTAGAAAATCAAATGATGAAGGAAGAATCAATTCCTAAAGTGTGGAAGAAGATTACATTCAGAGGACAAGAGAAGTGTACACATATGTACATTAGTATAGTCATAGCTGACTTAGATCTTTTGTTTAGTAAGAATCATGTACAAATTTATCTATAAATACTTTGAGAAAAGTCGGGGCAAATATGAGAGCATATGTGACAATAGTTAGAAGCCAAGATTGAGGAAGTTAGAAGTCATGAGATAGAGGAAAAGTTAGTTGAGTTAGCTCTCATCACTCAACTGTATTTCTTCTGAGTAAATGAAAATTTTTGCGCCCGATATTTCTGCGTGTTCTCCTTCTACAGTAGATCAATTGTGAAATGCTTTTGTACAAGTCTAAGTTGGAAGTTGCTTGACCTCTGTGCAAAGTTTTAGCTTCCAATAGGAAAAGTTAGTTGAGTTAGCTCTCATCACTCAACTGTATTTCTTCTGAGTAAATGAAAATTTTTGCGCCCGATATTTCTGCGTGTTCTCCTTCTACAGTAGATCAATTGTGAAATGCTTTTGTACAAGTCTAAGTTGGAAGTTGCTTGACCTCTGTGCAAAGTTTTAGCTTCCAATTGTAATCAGGCTGAGTGAATTAAGTGTAGGAACATTCATATGTGAAGTGTGTTCACAGGTTCCTAAAACAGGCGCAGATTTCGAAGTTAATGTTTGATCATTTCTCCTAGCACAGTTTAAAGTTTTGCATGAGTGAGGGCTTAATCTTTAAGTTGGAAGATAAGCTACTCATGTCTAGAAGCATTTTGGAAAACGGGTTCTATTCAAGGAGAACCAAGTCTTAAAAGTTACAGGTGTAAAGTCGACTGTTCTGAATGACAGTTTCTGACATAGGTAACTTGAGAAGTTGATTTCTCAAGTTATACTTAATTTTTTGAAGTGATTCAACTTGGAGTAGATGCGCAATCTTTAGGAGATAATTCGTACAAAGTTTCATCAAAAACTTTACACGTTTGATAGGTCAATGTGGAGAAATAGTGCAGCAGACTTTTCTGTGTTTCATCTTCTTCACAGAATTGTTAATCTTTTGATAGTTAGTAATTGATCCTCTAAGTGAGTGAAAGGTTTTGACTTATTCTTGGTATAGAGGTGCTCTAATCACAAGAATAGGTTGTTCTTTTGGAGATTAACACTGTCCATCAGTGGTATCAGAGCAGGAGACATCAATTTGAAGAAAGGAGGATCCTAATTGCTGCAGATTCAAGAAATTCAACACTTGAAGGACTAAGAAGTGAAAGCTTGGAGTCAAAGCTCGAGGAGAAGACTATTTGACATCAAGAAAGGCAAAAGGAGTTCAATTCGAAGTAAAGGTACATACATTGTTTGTAAAGCTTGAAGATTTCAATACACAGGTGGACACAAGATGGGAGAAAGTTTGCAGATTGATAAGCTAGATAGGGAGAACTATCCAACATGGTCCATGAGGATGGAAGCACACCTCATGAGCAAAGATCTTATATCATTTATTACAGGAGATGAAGAAAAACCTGAGTTTGTAGATCCAAGTATTCCTACTAGGGAAGAGCTTGCAATGTTGAAGACTTGGATGAGAAAGGATGCTCAAGCAAGGAGTATCATCTACATGGCTGTAAATGATTACCTTTTACCTCACATCAGAGGTTTGGAAAGTGCTACAGATGTTTGGAATGCCTTGGAAGAGCATTTCCAAAATACAACTAAGTCAAGGAAGTCCTCACTATGGGCTGAGTTCACAACCTTCAAGAAGAAGAGCTCACAATCAATTTCAGATTATGTGGCAAGGATGAAAGATATTGCAGATAGCTTGGGAGCAGTGGATGAAGACATTGAAGAGGAAAAGTTGGTAAGACAAATACTTACAGGTTTGAGAGGAGATGAGAAGTGGAAGCCTTTTATATTGTCCATAGAATTGTCACTTGATCACTTTACTCCTGATCTTAATCAATTGCTAGGACACATGCTAACCTTTGAGCAGGATCTTAAAGGAGACAATGATAGAAGTACAAGTCAAGCTATGTACTCCAAGGACAAGAAAAAGAATGGCAAGGGAAAGCAATCAAATGATGATGAAGGGAATTCAAATCAAGCTAACTTCACAAAAGGGAAGATGAATTTCAGAGGTAAAGGAAGAGGAGGTAAGAACAAAGATAATGCTAAAGCTTGTTGGATTTGTGGCAGAACAAATCATTTGGCAAATGATTGTTGGTATAACAATCAAAATGGTGGAAGCAATAATCAGAATTATAACCAAAGAGGTAGAGGAGGCAGAAACCAAAGAGGTAATTTCAAAGGAAGAGGAGGTAGGACATCATATGGTAGAGGAGGTGGAAGAAACTTCCAATCTCAGTCCTACAACAATAATTATTACAATTATGCATCAGAGCAGAAGGATGACATGACTCTTATCTTGAATGCAACTCATGAATCAATGGGAGAAGATCAAAGAGTGTTTTATATTGACTCAGGATGCAGCAACCATCTGAGTGGGAATCTATCTTTGATGACTGATATGGAAGCAAGGGTGAATGGACATACAGTTCAAACAGATGACAATACCAAACATAAAGTGGAGAGCATTGGATCAGTGAAGACAAAGAGTGGAAGTACACTTCTGAGCAAGGTACTTTATGTTCCTACTATTCCTAAAAATTTGATAAGTGTAGGGCAAATTGTGGAGAAAGGATATGAGGTAAGATTCACAAATGATGGTGTTTATGTACAAGATCCAAATCAGGGATATAGAAACATAATTGCAGGAAAAAAGGAAGGAAGATTCTTCACTCTCAAAGTCCAAGGTAATGTGGGACATGCATTGTTTACCTATGGAGGTCAAAAGGTGTCTGAATTAGACCTATGGCATAAAAGGCTAGGTCATTTCAATGAGAGAGCTATAAAGGAGATGTCAAAGAATCAGGTGGTGCTTGGATTGCCAAACATTGAAGGGCAACATATGGTGTACAAGTGTGAAGCTTGTCAATTAGGTAAAGCACATAAGAGTTCTTATAACAAATCAGGGTACAAGCATTCAAATATGCTTGAATTGGTTCATACAGATGTATGGGGTCCCTCAAGGGACTATAGCATAAATGGATCCAGATATTATGTGTTGTTTGTTGATGATGCAACCAGGTGGATTACTTTGTATGTAATCAAGGATAAATCAGAAGTTTTCAAGACATTCAAACATTTTCATGCCTATGTAGAAAGGATCACATGACAAAAGCTCAAGAGGTTAAGATCAGATGGAGGGGGAGAGTATTTCTCAAAAGAGTTTGATGATTATTTGTGGAATGCAGGTATCAAAAGAGAAGTAACTTGCAGGTACTCCCCTCAACAGAATGGAGTAGCAGAAAGGAGGAATAGGACTCTTGTAGAGTTTGCAAGAGCCATGATGAAGGAAAAGAATTGTCCAAATTACTTATGGGCAGAAGCCATTAACACTGCAACATATCTTGTGAATAGGTTGCCTTGCAAAGCTTTGGATGGAGGAACCCCTTATGAAGCATGGTGGGGTAAGAAGCCTAGTCTTGATCATTGTAAAGTATTTGGATGTATTGCATATGCTTATGTTCCTTCACAATTAAGACATAAGCTAGAACCAAAAGCAGAGAAGTATGTGTTTATTGGATATGATGATAGACAGATGGGTTACAGGTTGTGGAGTCCATCCACAAAGCAATTTCTTGTTACTAAAGATGTGACATTTGATGAGCAAAATATGTGGTATACAGGATCACCAAATGAGTATACAGGTGTTGAAGAAATACAAAGGAAAGGAAAGGCAAAGGTAAAAGTTTGTGAAGAAATTGTTGATGAAGTTGACTCTAGAAGTAGAGTGCAGGATCATGTAGAAGAAGGGCCAAGATTTGATCCAGAATCAAATGAGGCTGAAACTTCAAGAAGTGCAGAAATCAGAAGATCTACAAGGGAAAGGAAAGAACCTATAAGGTATAGTTATGATACATCTTTCCTAACAACAAAAGATTATGCTTACATTGTGAAAACAGAAGAAGATCCAACCACTTATGAAGAAGCCAAAGGTAAACAGAATTGGGAGAAAGCAATGCAAGAAGAGTATGATGCTCTACTTGAAAATGAAACTTGGGAACTAGTACCAAGACCAAAGAATCAGAAGGTCATTGGATGCAAGTGGGTATATAAAACAAAGAGGTTTGCAGATGGTAAAGTGTCTAGATATAAGGCTAGACTTGTGGTCAAAGGTTATGCCCAAACTTATGGGGTAGATTATGATGAAACCTTTAGTCCTGTTGCTAAGATGTCTACAATTAGGACATTGATTGCTATTGCTGCTTGCAAGGGATGGAAATTTATCACAATTGGATGTGAAAAATGCATTTTTAAATGGATACATTGCAGATGAAGTATATATGGAGCAACCAGAAGGCTTCATGGAATCAATTGGATCAGATTATGTGTGTAAGCTCAAGAGAGATTTATATGGGTTGAAGCAAGCCCCAAGAGCTTGGAATTACAGATTGGTCAAGTTCTTGAATGAATGTGGATTTCAAGCATCAAAGGCAGATAGTAGCTTGCTAGTGAAGGCAAGTGAAAATGGATACATTTACATGTGCATTTATGTTGATGATATTATTGTTACAGGAACAGATGCTCAAGGAATCAATGAACTCAAAAGACAAATAGAGAAGGAGTTTAAGATAAGTGATTTGGGAAACTTATCTTATTTTCTAGGAATGCAGATTGTGTATACTCAACATGGAGTATATGTTTCACAAGAGAGATACTTGAAGAATCTTCTAGTCAAGTTTAACATGGAAGATTGCAGGACCTCAACTACACCATTGGAAGTAAATCATAAATTAAGCAGGTATGGAGGTGAAGAGTTCAATGATATGAAGAAATATCAGAGTTTGGTAGGTAGTTTAATCTATGCTACCTTGACAAGGCCAGATCTATCATATGCAGTAGGTGTGTTGTCACAATTTATGCATTGTCCAAAGAAGACTCATTGGATTGCAGCCCAAAGGGTACTCAGATATATCAAAGGAACCCTAAGTGAAGGTTTGTATTATGGTTTCACTTCTGACACAAGAATCAAAGTGTTTAGTGATGCAGATTGGGCAGGTGACTCAGATGATAGAAGGTCTACTCATGGATATCTCTATTATGTTGGAGATAAGTTAGTTTCTTGGTGTTCAAAGAAGCAACATACAGTTGTTTTATCATCCACAGAAGCTGAGTATAAGGGAATGGTAGAAGCTGCAAAGGAAGTGATATGGTTGAAGACTTTGATGAAAAGTTTTGAGACTGATCATAGTACTCCAATAATTTTTGGAGACAATATGAGTTCTTTGTATTTGGCAGCTAACCCTGTTTTTCATGCCAGGACTAAGCATATAGAGATTCAGTATCATTTCTTGAGGGAAAAGGTACTAGATAAAGAGATTGAAGTGATGTACACTCCAACAAAAGAACAAGTGGCAGATATGATGACAAAGATCTTGGATGGACCTAAGTTACAAAGGTTCAAAGACATGGCAAGTATAAAGAAGACAGAGAAAACCTCAATTGATGATTGAGGGGGAGCTGTTGGTGCAGACCAATCACCAATTGAAGGCTTAGAAGATCAAATGATGAAGGAAGAATCAATTCCTAAAGTGTGGAAGAAGATTACATTCAGAGGACAAGAGAAGTGTACACATATGTACATTAGTATAGTCATAGCTGACTTAGATCTTTTGTTTAGTAAGAATCATGTACAAATTTATCTATAAATACTTTGAGAAAAGTCGGGGCAAATATGAGAGCATATGTGACAATAGTTAGAAGCCAAGATTGAGGAAGTTAGAAGTCATGAGATAGAGGAAAAGTTAGTTGAGTTAGCTCTCATCACTCAACTGTATTTCTTCTGAGTAAATGAAAATTTTTGCGCCCGATATTTCTACGTGTTCTCCTTCTACAGTAGATCAATTGTGAAATGCTTTTGTACAAGTCTAAGTTGGAAGTTGCTTGACCTCTGTGCAAAGTTTTAGCTTCCAATTGTAATCAGGCTGAGTGAATTAAGTGTAGGAACATTCATATGTGAAGTGTGTTCACAGGTTCCTAAAACAGGCGTAGATTTCAAAGTTAATGTTTTGATCATTTCTCCTAGCACAGTTTAAAGTTTTGCATGAGTGAGGGCTTAATCTTTAAGTTGGAAGATAATCTACTCATGTCTAGAAGCATTTTGGAAAACGGGTTCTATTCAAGGAGAACCAAGTCTTAAAAGTTACAGGTGTAAAGTCGACTGTTCTGAATGACAGTTTCTGACATAGGTAACTTGAGAAGTTGATTTCTCAAGTTATACTTAATTTTTTGAAGTGATTCAACTTGGAGTAGATGCGCAATCTCTAGGAGATAATTCGTACAAAGTTTCATAAAAAACTTTACACGTTTGATAGGTCAATGTGGAGAAATAGTGCAGCAGACTTTTCTGTGTTTCATCTTCTTCACAGAATTGTTAATCTTTTGATAGTTAGTAATTGATCCTCTAAGTGAGTGAAAGGTTTTGACTTATTCTTGGTATAGAGGTGCTCTAATCACAAGAATAGGTTGTTCTTTTGGAGATTAACACTCTCCATCACTTAGAGCTAGTTTGAGCTTGTAATAGTGTTCTTGAGTAATAGAGCTAATTTCCCACCTTCCATTGTGTCTTGCTTGTCTCTTCATTGTGTGTGTGTATGTGTGTGTGCATTTCTATGCTTCTCACCTTCACTCTCACTTCATCTCACATTCACGATCTTCATATCACTCCTATCTCTTCCGCGGATTGACATTAAGGAGGTGGAGCTTCTTAACGTGGTTCTCACCATTGTGCTAAAGCAACACCTATGTACGTGCATCTCTCCTCTCCTTCTTCTAGGGTCACTACTATTTTCTTGGTGGTTTCTTTGTTATCATAGGCCTCTCCTGATTGTGCCTCTCGTTTAGGCATTCTTATCATGACTCTCCTGTCATCTATCTCATACTTCTTAAAATTTTCTGGGACCTCAAACAAAGATTCTTCCTCTTCTGGTGAGGCTTCTCTCTTCTTTCGTTTCTTTCCTTCTTCCTTCGGGGTCACATGTGTTGCTAATCTTACATCATTTGTAACCTCTCCATGCCTCTGGGGTTGAAATTCTACTTCATGGAAGTATTCTTCATCTGATGCAAATGGTGGGTCCATAATGATTGACTCTAGATCGGAGTCACTTGCATCCTCAAATGCATCAGGGCTAGGTTCGCATTCTTCTAGAACTGCCTCTCCTATGATTGGCTCTATGGAGAAGACTGAAATGTCATAGCCATCCTCATCACAGTGAGGTGTCCATTGTTCTTCATTGATGGCTACATCCATTGTTGCTAAGATTTCTGCCCAACCGTGAGGTTCAAATTCTTCGTCTGGAAAAACTACAGGTGCATAGGCTGGGTCTTGGATTGATCTATGGGTTTCTTTTGCACCTACCTCTCTGGCTTTCTCTCTCTTCTCTTCCTCTACTGCTACCTTGCACATCCATAAGTGAGTGTCTTCATGCATCCATGAGGATCCTGACCCTATGGAATGCACCGATTCTGTATCATCTTTGGCTCTATGGATGGGATTCCATTGGATAGGAGGGACATCTCTATGAGAATAATCCTTGAGATTGACTTTGGTCGTAACACCTAAGTGTTGCAGGTACAAAGAATCGGTTCCCCAGTCCTGTACCACTTGCAACTGTCGCATGAATGGTCTTCCCAAAATCATCTCATAGGCATGATTTTTGCTGAAGTCACATATAGCGAATGTATGTTCAAACTCGACACCACAAGTGGTGAGAGTTATTCCTTCTAGCAATCCTAGGGGTCTCTCTATGTGACCATCGGCCATTTGCAATTTCATCCTCGTGGGCCTGAGTGCCGGCTTGCCCCAACGCTTCCATAGGGAAGTAGTGGCAATTGCAACTCCTGCACCTGAGTCCAAAATTGCCTTGGTGGTGTACTCCTGGTAGGTGATAGGAAGGTAGGTGTTCCCTTCTTCACCTTCACACATATCTCCTATCTTATCCAAGGGAATTTCTGGCACTGTCCTATGGGATCCTGCCGGGAACATGGTTTTGCAACTTCAGTTACTTGATTGGCTACAAATTTCCGCGCTTTTGGTCTATCCTTAGGCAGTTCTTCCAAAGTGAGATCGCGCTGCACCTCGGTGTTCTTTACTACCTCCGAGTTCCTAGGTATGACTGACTCTTCGTTTCTCACCATGACTGTAGGTGCCCTCATGCAAGTGGACCTTGCTTCCCATGGGCCTGTGAAATGGGGTAGTTCCTGTAAAGAATTAGACTCGAAGTCTAATCTTTCGTGAGACTGAGTACTCTCATGTTCCCCGTAAATAGATGGGATGTCTTGTGGGAATTGGTCGTGTGCATCATCCACAAGTTCAAAGGGAGGGGTGACTTCACTTTCGTTATCCCATTTGTCTTCTTGAATCTCTCGTAGGAAGTCTGGTGCAAACCGATTCATAGAAGAAGAAGTGTCTGGCTCCGTAGAATTAGGCACATAAGCAACCTGGGAAGGAGGGCTTATTCTATCGTTGGCTCTCTCCTCGTTCTCATAGATGGCTGGAGCACAAACTTCCTGGGGAGGATTACTTATTCTATTACTCTTCCGAGCAGGCTCATACGCTCCCTGAGAAGGAATGTAGGCAACCTGAGGAGGTGCGTAAGCTTTCGAGGGGGGCTCATCTGCCTTTTGGGGGGGAAGATAAGCTTCTTGAGGAGGCACTTGGGCTTCCTGAAGAGGCTGGCTTATCCGTTCTCTTGCCCTTTCCTTTCTTTGAGGGGCAGGTTCCTTTTCTGATTGTGCCATTAGCCTCTCTATTCTTTCTAGGGAGGGGGAATTGTCTTGTTCAATGGAATTTGGCACATAAGCTTCCGGTGGGGGCTGGGTCATGATTTTACTTACATTCTCCCTTTCTTGATTTTTTTCTTCCTTGGCAGATCTAGCGATTATTCCCTCTAATTTCTCTAGAAGTCCATCCAAGTGTAATTGCGTCTTGGCTGAGCCCGAGTAATTGAAAAGGCGACTGGCTTCAAACATAGTCTGAGCCAATGCGACCATTTTCGCGCAAAGCTTGGTTCTTTCTATCTCTAGGTCAGCTCTAGGGTAACACTTGTCATGATCTGTGACATTTGGCCCTTCTTGAATTCTGGCCTTATATGCTTTAAGCATCATGTCTATGTCTTCCGGAATGGGATCAGCTAATACTGATCCTACTCTAGGGGGTGGTGGAATCGTATGACGTGGGTTGGAAGGTGGCGGGTCGGATGGCGATGGGAATGGTGGTGATGGGATGGTGTGAGAGGGGGTTTGAGAGGTGATTTCAGTTATCCTAGCTTTGGTTTCTCTTATGCTTTCCTCAAGTTCACTCATCTTTTTAGCCCATTGTCTTTTCATTCTTTCTCGACTATCTTTCCACGCTCTAGTCCTTTTCTTTGTTATGCTCTCAGTTTCACTAGCCTCTGGGCTCTTATCCTAGTTTACCCCTTGATTCTGCTGCAATGCTTGAGCTCTAGTGACTACCTGGACGGGAGCAGTGGAAGTGACACTTCCTGTGGAATCTACCACTAACCCAATGACGTTGATAGGAGTGATTTTTGGCATATTATTGGGGTTCTTCGGGCAATCTCGTAAGAGATGCTCTTTTCCACAATCTTGGCAAAAGCCTTGGATCGTCACTGATTGGGGTTGTGTAGGTGGAGGTAAGGGGCAATCACGAATGAGGTGATCTCCTTGGCATCTATAGCACGGTCCTCTTGGGAACGGAGGTCTTACTTGCGTGGGTTGAGGCCTAGGGTTAGGGTTTGCATACATGATGTTTGTGTAATCTGACTCCCAACTAGGTTCATTTGGCTCTTCGCTGTAATAGGACTCACCATGTTCTGGAGACTGCATGTAGTACGCCTGGGGACTATCGACATGTGTAGAATCGAAGCTATGGTCACCGGGGTCACTTTCAGAAAGCAAGGATGTTACGGGGACTATAGCTCTATTCAGGTTCTCTTCTGCAGCAGTATACTTTACCGGAATCACATTAGCTGGGGCTGGGGGTTGTTGTGCTAGCACAGGCTGAGGCCTTTGTTGGTTTTGATATTGTGGTTGGTAATTTTGTTGTGGCCTGCCATATGGTTGTGGAGGGTACGGGTTCTGGTATCTTCCCTGCTGAGGGTATGGCTGAGGGTGGGGTTGCCTGACTGCCTGCTTGTTGTATGGGCAATCTTGTGCGGTGTGATTGGTGTATCTCTGTTCTATGGTGCAGTACTGGCTACTAGGATTTACTTGGGGCTGAGCCATAATGGGGCAGACATTCGCCATGTGGTCACCACCACAAGTGTAGCACCTTTTCACAGGGGCAAACCTTGGGATTTGTTTACTAGTCACACCTAATTTCTGAGCTACTTTCTCTGCAAGTTCCTCGATTGATGTGGATTGCGTGGAAGAGAGGCTAGAGGCACTATCCGAATCTTTGTATATCTTAGCAAGCTCTAACTCCTCCCCTAGGTTATCCTCAATGTCAATACACATGCGTACACACTCTTCTATGGTCCTAGGATCTTTCAAGTACACATATGATCTTAATTTGGTACTTAGCAATCCGTCCAAGAATAAGGCTACTTGCTTGGCTGTTGTGGGTAACTCCGAAACAGGGCATCTTTCAAGATATTGCCTAAATCTCCTTCCTGCAAGTCTTACAGTCTCTTGCGGGGTTTGCTTGAAGCTGTGAATCAGCGAGGAGGTATTGTGCCTTATGCCACTCTTAGAGAATTCAATGATGAAAGCCTCTAGGAGTTGGTCTATGCTCCTGAACTGCCGCTCATCCAATGGCTGAAACCATGTAAGTGCTGTGTTCCTAAGGGTTAGACCGAAGGCATTGTACTGCGTGAATAGATCCTCCACTTGTTCAGCTCTCAAGACTTGCTTGAACTCCGCCACATGATCATAGGGATCTCCAGTGCCATCAAAGTAATTCTTCATGGACTTAACTAGCTGTGTCGGTCTCAAAGTTCTTGTGTGCTCTCTAGGTCTCGGCAGGGGGAATCCATCCACATTTCTTTGGTTCCTGTGAGCTCTAAGTACCTCAGGTTCTACTCTATTCATCTCCGTCCTCGTTCTTTCTCTGCCCACTGGGTTGGCAAAGCTTACTTCTGGTCTATCTCTACTTTTGTCTCTTTGAGTTCCATGAGCTTGGGATGTTCCAGCTCCAGGGTGACCATAGGATACATTCGATCTTGGTTGGGGGAAAATGAATTCACCCTTCCAAGTGTAAGCATGCCTATCATTTTCCGTAACCACAAAGATCCGTTCTGAAGCGTGATCTAAGTAGGTCACTCTGCCTGGACTATCAGGATCCTTAAACTCATAGATCATGATTGTTCCTATATCAGTTGGCTGATTAGATTTATACCTCCAAAAGGCTTCGTCAGTTTCTCGATTGAGAAGCAATTCTATGCACTTGTTGTCTTGGGGCACCCACTCAGGTGTGATAATCCTAGTGAGAACAGATTTGCCTCGGGGCGTTCTAGGTTCTATTCCCATGTTTCCCTGTTCCAAGTCACCTAAGTCTGCTTCTGAGATTACATTCCCAAATTCATCTGTCCTGTCTGGGTGACTGGTGACTACGTATATGGTTCCTTCTTTGTCCAGGTATGCACCATTTTCAAACTTGACTACTGGGTGCTCTAGTCCTATGGATTGATCAGGATTCTTAATCTGTACCACAGATCTTCCTAGGCCATCCTCATAGATGCTAGCACCTAATCGGTTGGTCCTAAGGTATTCCAATTGCGTTTTGTAAGGGCCTTCTACCCTGTACAAGTATGGCACACCTGAACTACCTGTAGGTCTGTCCATGCCTTGAGACATCTCTGACTCACTGGTCTCCGAGCTAGGGTAGTACGAGTGGTGGCTCAACTGCTGGGCCCAAGACCTTGCAGTGTGATTGACGCTAGCCTCGGAAGACCTAAGGCTTTGTCTCTCTCTTGCTAGGTGTCGTCCTGATCTAAGGTTCATATGCCTAACTGATTAACCCAATGTTTTCCCAGGTACAACCACGTTTCTGAGTCCTTTTGTATCTGTCACTTAGTTCTTTTTATGTTGATTATCGTGTTTATACTCTTGTCTGATATCACGTCGTCAGGAATACTTGAGTTTAGTTTCGCACTTTTAGTTTGGTCGTTTCACGTTAGGTTCTTTTTCTTTTAAGATTGTCGTTCGCACACACACAGGTTATCTCTTAACTTGCGCTTGATTTTCTTAGATAGTCTTTGATTTAGCTCGTGCCTATCGTTGCCTGGAATTACTTCTAACACTACCCGAACTTAGCCTAAACTAAGAATTGACAGAGAGTGTTGCGGGTTTTCCAACCTTGAGTTCCTTTCCTTGTATTGTTGCCCTGGTGTGCCCAGGACGCGTATTCCCAAGCCTGCACTTACTCTTGCTTTGCGTACCCTTCGCTGCTCTCACAAGACCTGTAAGAGGCCCACTGTTAGCTCAAGACTTAATTTCAAAAGATAGAACCAATCACTTCTATTCATGTAACACTTCACCAATTTACACTAGGACTTTTTGGACACAACTCTAGAGATCCCTGAATTTTTGTTCCCCCTGGGTATGGTCAACTTCAAAATACCCTATCAAATATTCGTGATCTTAATTTAACTATAACTAGTCGATGTTTTAGTTGTGCTCCCCATGAGCTTTCCAACAAAACAAAAATCACAGCAAACAGATTTCGTATGAGAAAGTTATGCCAGTTCAGGGTTTTGGGGCTAAAACAGGATTGGGCTAGGCAAACAGGAATTCTAGAGTTACTTGGGTCGTGCCCTCGTAATGCAATGCTATACCCTAACGTTTGTCCCACACTCGGCCAAAATTTAGACCCCCCTTTTTTGCCTTAAAAATTTGACCTAAATTGCCCTTCTAACATGTTCGCAAAGTCTGTCGGTCGCGATTGACAGGTCAGTCGCGATCGACGTGTCGATCGCGATTGACAGGTCCGTCGTGGCTGTCAGTCGCGATTGACTAGTCAGTCGCGATTGACAGAGGTTACAAAAAGTCAATCAGTCGTGGTCAAAGGGTCGTTGACTCTATCGGTCGCGATTGATGGGACGATCGCGATTGACAGGTCGATCGCGAGGGTCTGTCGGTCGTGGTCAAACAGTCGTGGACTGTGTCGATCGCGATTGACGAGTCGGTCGCGATTGATGACTCGATCGCGATTGACACGTGTCACGCGTGTGGTCATTCGGTCGTGGTCAATCGGTCGTTGACTCTGTCGCTCGCGATTGACAGAGCCGTCGTGGGCTGTCGATCGCGATTGACGTGTCGATCGCGATTGACAGATCTGTCCGTCGTGGTTTGTCGGTCGCGATTGACAGAGCGATCGCGATTGACAGAAATCTGAGGAATTTCAAGAAACTAAACACATTTTTGGGAAGCTCTAGGCCTGTAGATCATGGTTTTGCACTTTGTTTGGTGATTTGAGCATTTTTTCTGTCGGTCGCAATTGACAGAAGTCGGCGACACACAGACAGTTACTTCGAAATCCGTACCTGCGCAGAGTGCTAGGGACGATGATGTGACCTATACCTGCAATACAGCTCAAGAAACACGCAAAAACAGCACACGCAATTTCGCTCTCTCGCTCTCTCTCACAAGTGAAATGAGGGAAATGAGGTGGAGATGGTGATATACTCAAAAACTGAAATTTTCGCTATGATGGAGATGGAGGTGGAAGATGGTGATGATGATGATGGTGATGAAGATGGTGAAGAAAAAATAAGAAAATAGATGAAAGTGAAGAAAATACCTACAACTCCAACGCGTCAACTCTACGTCTTACCATCACACGCTCGTCCTCAAAGCTCGATCCCCGGTAACGGCGCCAAAATTTGGTGTAGTTCAGTGATGAGTAGCACCTCCTTTAATGTCAATCCGGGAAGACGTGAGGATGGTATGAAGACCTCGAGCAAGTGGCGGCACAAGTGCGTGAGTGAGAAGCACACTAGCATGCACACACATACACACACACGCGCACACACGGCAAGACAAAGAGGGAGAATCAATGGAGTTCTTTGATTACTTTCAAAAGCTCTTACAAGTTTGTTTCAATTACAATCTAACCTCAAAAATGAGCTCTCTAGCTCCTCTTATAGTTTTTGACTAGCTTTGGCCCTGTTCAGACCTAGTGTCCGGCCTAGTTAAAAATTAGGTTCCAGGGCTTATTTGAAGGCTCAAACGAGATCTAAAAATTACGAAAATTGGCAGGTAGATACTTCTAAAGCTCCTCAAGCTCAAGGACTCCTTGGCTTGCACAAAATGGAGCTACAAAAATATGAAATGGTATTTACAATGGTGTTTAGTGATGAGAATCACTTTTAATTGGTGTAAGGGTTTTTGAAAAGTTAAAGGGTTGCCTAAGTGCTAGATTTGCGTGAATGCTCATACTTGCTTCTTCATGAGGAAAATTATTGGCCTATTTGCCAGATCTTCTTTGACTGCCGTGTCTGCTTGTGCTGTCCCTTCGCTCTGACTCTCTTCGTCTTGTAGCTCCTTCTGTTCCCTGACTGCTGCCAACAGATACCTCTAGACAAAATAGGGGACATGTGTGAGGGTGAAGAAGGTAATACTTATCTTCCAATCACCTACCAAGGTTACACAACCAAAGCAATCATAGATTCAGGTGCTGGTGTTGCTATTGCGACCACCTCCTTGTGGAAGCAATGGGGCAAGCCCACATTAAGACCAACTAGAATGAAGCTTCAAATGGATGATGGTCATTTTGAAAGACCTCTAGGATTGCTAGAAGGGATAACTCTAACCACTTGTGGTGTAGAGTTTGAACATACATTTGCTATATGTGACTTTGAGAAAAATAACGTCTATGAGATGATCCTAGGAAGACCCTTCCTACGACAATTGCAAATAGTACAGGATTGGGGAACCAACTCCTTGTACTTACAACACTTAGGGGTCACCACCAAGGTCAATTTGAAGGATTACACCTTCAAAGATGTACCACCCCTACAGTGCAATTCTATCCACAAAGCGAAAGAAGATTCCATCTCTGTGCATTCTGAAAGTTCACCTGATCCATCATGGCTGCATGAAGATAGTCATTTGTGGATGTGCAAGGTCGCAGAGGAAGAGGAAAAACGTTTAAAGGCAAGGGAAGTAGGAACTTCACCAAGAGATAGACCAATTAAAGACCCAGCCTATACACCGATGATCTTTCCAGATGAGGAATTTGAGCCTCATGGCTGGCCAGAAATCTTAGCCACCATGGACATTGCTGTCAATGAAGAACAATGGACACCTCATTGTGATGAGGAGGGTTATGATATCTCAGTGTTCATGTGTCAGCCCTTGCTAGAAGAATGTGACCCTAGTGATGTCATAGAAGAAGAAGAGAATGACGATGATATAGAGTCCATTGTGATGGATAGTTGCTTTAACTCAGAGCAGCACTATCTAGAAGATATAGGAGTGTTCACCCAGAAAGAAGAAGAACCTCCCACAAGTATTAAAACGGTAAATTCGAAGGATGGAAGTGAGAGCAGTCAAAAGAAAAAGAAAAGAAAAGCAGTGAAATAAGAAGAGGAGGAATCATTGTTTGAAGTACCAGAAAACTTCAAGAAATATGAAGTTGACGACCGCAAAATTTTGGTACGAATGCCTAAGAGAGAGGCCATCATAGGAGAATCATATGATAATAAAGAAAAGACCAAGAAGATTGTAGTGACCATCGAAGAGAACGAAGAGAGATGCACATATATAGGAGATGACCTAAGTGCAAGAGAAGAAATGGAGCTTATAGCTCTATTAAGGGAATATAGGGATGTGTTTGCGTGGCACTATAGAGACTTGAAAGGGGTAGATCCAAGAATTTGCTCTCATACTATCCCCATGACTGTTGATGCCAAGCCCACCAAACAGAAGCCCTACACATATAATGATACCTATGCAGCCAAAATAAAAGAAGAAATTGATAGGTTGATTGAAGCTAGATTCATCTATGAGATTGAGCATACTGAATGGGTGTCCCCCATTGTAGTGGTGCCCAAGAAGAATGGAAAGTTGCGAGTGTGTATTAACCTTAAAAAAGTTAATGCCGCTACTATCAGAGATAGTTATCCACTTCCAATCACGAAACACCTTTTGGAGCGTGTTGCGGGCAAGGAAGTTTATAGCTTCCTTGATGGGTTTTCAGGTTACAATCAAGTAGCCATTGCCCCCGAAGATCAACACAAAACAGCTTTTGCTACAGAGTGGGGAATCTTTGCATTTCATGTGATGCCATTTGGGCTCACCAATGCACCTGCAACATTCCAAAGGCTCATGTGTCATGTCTTCAAAGAGTTCTTGCAAAAGAGCTTAGAAGTATATGTGGATGATTTATGTGCTCATTCCCAAGAAAGAAGATTTCACATCCCTCAGCTCAGACAAATCTTCAACAAGTGTAGAGAATATCGAGTGTGTCTGAACCCAGAAAAGTGTGTGTTCATGGTGCGGCAAGGTAAAATCTTAGGTCATATTGTTTCTAAGAATGGAATCTCAACAGATGAAGATAAGGTACGAGCCATAGCGGAGCTACCAAGGCCAAGGAATGTTAAAGAGGTACAAGCCTTTATGTGGCCATTGTGGATATTACCGCAGGTTTATCCACATGTACGCAATCATAGCTAGACCCCTTTATGCCTTGTTGTCTAATTTTGAGTGGAACGACGAATGCAAGAATTCTTTCAATGAACTGAAGAAACGTTTGTGCACAGCACCAATACTGACCACTCCTGATTGGAATAAACCATTCCATGTCCATGTGGATGCATCCAATCACGCCATAGGATGTGTGCTAGCACAACCCACAAGTGAAGGAAACTTAGACTTGCCCATAGCATACGCTAGTAGACAGCTCACCACAGCTGAACGAAACTATACCACAACTGAGCGAGAGGGCTTAGGCATGGTATATGCGGTGAAGAAGTTTTAGACACTATTTATTGGCCAACAAGTTCAAGTTTGTCACTGATCATCAAGCTTTGTTATATTTGGTCAATAAACCTTGCAATACTGGACACTTAGTAAGATGGTTCCTCTTACTAATGGAGTATGACTTTGAAGTTGTTGTCAGGAAAGGTAGAACCCACCTTCGGGCACATCACCTTTCTCGCATCACTTCAGGAGAGTCACCGCAAGGAGTGTCTGACGAACTACCCGATGCTTATCTGTTCAATTTAGAAGTTGTTCCTAAGTGGGCAAATAAGTTGGTACCAGTCCTAACCTTCAGCCCTGCAAATAAGAATGTGAAAACATCACAAGAAGAAATTGTAAAATCACAAAAATATCACATATTAGCAGGAAGCATGTACAAACAAGACACTGAGGGTGTATTAGCTTGTTGTGTTGAGGACGATGAACATAGTAGTTGGTTGCAACAAGCTCATGAAGGATTGCTAGGAAATCATTATTCTAAACAGCGCACATTACAAAATCTGAAACGTTTAGGAGTGTATTGGCCTAGCATGGACAAAGAAATACATGAGTGGATTAAGAATTGTCCAATGTGCAGAGAGAGACCACCAATGGAGCATGCTACTCTTTATCAAGTGTCATTAATTCCAGATTGAAGTGCTCCATTGGTAGAGTTTATGAGGTCGGGAAGATTACCCAGAGAGGCCAGTCTAGCAAGAAGACGAAGCATGGAGCAAGAGGCTCAAGGCTATGCCTTAGTAGGAGAGAACCTATGCCGAAGAGGCAAAGATGGTTACTTAAGACTGTGCGTTCATGAATCAGACTATTTAAAGGTCTTAGAGACTGCACACAGTGGTGTTGGAGGTGGACATTTTGGTCTTGACCGAGTGATCAAGACCATTCTATTCTCAGGACTTTGGTGGCCCACTCTTCATATGGATGCACATACCTATGTGAATAAATGTGACACATGCCAACGTGCACAATATCCAGTTAGAAAAGACAAGATGCCTTTGAGGCCAATGATGGGAGGGCGTGCATTTTCAAAGTGGGGCATAGACTTCATAGGTCCTATTAACCCCCCAGCTAGAAACTCCCATGCAGAATATATTATTGTAGCCACAGATTACCTTACAAAGTGGGTAGAAGTGAAAGCCACAACAAAGAATGATGCTCAGACTACAGTTAAGTTCTTATTCAAGAATGTGTTCACGAGATATGGACTACCAATAGAGTTGGTGAGCGATAGAGGCACACACTTCTTGAATGAAGTCATTGAAAATCTTCTCCAAGAATTCTTGGTGATACATAAGAAGTCTGCCCCTTATCACCCACAAGCTAACGGACAAGCCGAGAGTACCAATAAGATCCTTTGTAACGTATTGACAAAATTGGTAAATAATAAACGCTCTTATTGGGACAAACAACTTCATCATGCTGTTTGGGCTTACCGAGTTGCCTACAAAACGGTACTCAATGCCACCCCATTTTAGATGGTCTTTGGACAGAATGCGGTGCTGCCACTGGATTTCTTAATCCCTGCTTTAAAAGTAGCACAAGAGCATGAGTGGAATGGACATGAATTGTCATCTAGGATCTTTGATCTAGAACGCTTAGGTGAGACAAGGCTACGAGCGGCTGCAGGCATCTACGCTGCAAAGAAAAGGCAAAAGGCATACTTCGATGCACACATTAAGGATAAGGGACTGAAGGAGGGAGATCTAGTGTTGGTTTACACACTAAAACAACATGCCCGTAAGTTGGAAAAACGAGGATATGGACCCATGATTATTAACAGAATTTCCACTAGCGGCGCGGTTCAATTGGCTACTTTAGAAGGTGATATCTTGCCAAACTATATTAGTGGATGTAATGTCAAGCCATATCAAGAATCTCTTACTGAGGATATGCTAATGAGACTCAACACTGCTAAGAAGCGAAAAGAAGAAGAGTTAAGAGTGAGAGAAGAAGCACAGACAGAGGCCAGAGAGCGTATTAGGCGAAATAAGTTAAGGCGATTAGGCCTAGATGTCAACTCAAAAGCCCCAAAATATCACATGGATATGTGCCAAAAGTCAGGCATAGCGACTTCTCAAGTCATTGACCGAAGACCCTTTGTGACCATAGAGATACGACAAGGGAAGGGTGCAAGGACAGTGAAAGCATTGATTGACTCAGGTGCAGCAAGTAGTGCAGTTAGACTTTCCTACTACCAAGACTTGCAGTTGAACATCAATCCCATAGAAGCTTATCTCATAGGATTGGGAGGTGTGGAAACCCCTTGTTTGGGCGAGGTGGAACTTCCCATCTACCTTCAAGATGTTCCAATGAAAGTCAAAGTGCTAGTATGTCAAGATGAGAACCTTACAGAACCACTTGTCTTGGGTCAAGATTGGATCTATGACCATGCAGTTAACTTAAACCTAAGAAGTCAAATTCTTCAAGTTTGGGTACATGAACAATGCATTACATTAGAATTAGAGAACTGCATGCTCCTAGATCATGGCACCACACACTCTCTTAGTTCTTCCAAGACTAATCATATGAAAGAAGATGTTGTATGTGTCAAAAGCTCTATGATGCAGAAGGAGTCAATCGTAGAAGACCAGGTTCGAAGGCGGGTGGATCTTTCTTCTTCTCCAAAGAATCAAGTAGCCACAGTAGTGAGTCCACCACACAAGCAAACACAACCGCTCACGACAATTTCTACATCAAATAGAAAGACACCATTCGATAAGAAAGCAGTTCCGAGCATGAAGCAGATATGGGTACGCAAAGGAGAGCAACCACTAGCCTTGCCCCCACAAATCCCATCCAGGCAAGCCAACCAGGCCAGAAGACGAAGGAAGCAGCTCGGACAAGCTCAATCACAAGGTATCCAACAAGTTTGGGTGCCTAAGAAGTTAGCTGCAGCTCAACAAGGGCAATTACAGATGTGGGTACCTAAGAAGCTCTTACATCCACAACAACCTATGTTCTCCCACATGCAAAAGGTCTCAACAAAGAAGACAAAAAGAGAAAAGGGTAAGAACCACGTACAGAGACCAAAGGAAGATCAAATCAGCTCTTCAACATTAGTAGGAAGACATGCAAAAAGGATATGGGTTTGGAAGCCAAAAGTACAAGTAGCCTCCACCGAACCAAAGCGCCAACCACACTGGATACCACAGTTCAGAAAGCATCCAAAGAGGAAGACGCCTGAAGTGACCTCTACAGTGCCAAATGATGTTTGAAATGGACTCCAATAAGGAGGATTACATCAGTTCGAGACTCAATGGATACCTCCACCAAGGTCGGCATCAACCTCCGCAAATAACATCGAAAGCCTCGAACAAGCGACAACCATGTGCTCCTTGCACAACCCTGTCTTTTGCACCATTCAGGTCATGCATTTCCAAAGTATGCATTAATATAGGGCCACATTACACGGTCGTGCATAGACACACTTGAGAATCCCAAGCACAAGAGCACAGTGACATATGTCAAATATTTCTATTGATACTAACTTTTGTGTTCTTGTTTTGTGATATCTTTTTCCTCAAAAAAAAAAAAAGAAAGAAAAAAAAAAGAGGAAGCACTTGTTCCCAGGTTTGGCTCATGAAACGTGAATGAGTCATGCTTGGTTAAAGGTGGAACTGTTGATTACTAGGCATTTATCAGTTTGGATAGAAGTGTGTCTTGGCTAGCAGATGATATAATTGCTGCCTTATCTCATAGATGTCAAGAACTTGGCATGAGCATGGCATCCACAACTATGGTTTCCTCTTATGATTGAAGATCTTGAAGGTCTGCAACTTGAGTGATGCATAACTATTGCATGTACGAAAGCATCTAGGGAGATATCTGCACGGGGTAGCTCTGGTACCCTGCAAATCTTTGTATGTATACTAGATGAGAAGACTCCTGCTTATGGTGAGCTAGAGAGAATATGTGAAACTAAGCTTGGTGTACTTCTCAAATGTTGTTTGTCAAGGAATATAAAGAAATTCAATTCTCTGTATTTGACAAATGATGCTTTGAAAAGAGGAGACAGGATCAGCCACTCAAAAGATCTCATAAGTGGACCATCAACATGGACATTCATCAACAATGTTCCATCCCAAAGGCCGAGTGTACAACACGAAGAGATGAACATCGATCGACCTTCTCCATGGTAAGTATCTTTACCTTCGAAACATCATAACCATGATAGCTTAGGAAACCTCTTCGTCGGCATACCCTTGAGCACTTAGCTCAAGACCCCCAATTTTTGCACCATACTTCTTCCAATGCATTTCCCAAGTAAGCATTCATAGGGCTACATTACAAGGCCGTGCACAAGGCACATATTTTCCTCAACCCATGCACGAACACACTTACCCATCACTCAATATGGGTTATGAGTACTTGGCATGAATACTATGAACATCAACTGTGGAAGATCTAGAAAACATCAACGGAGACTCACAACAACACAGTCATGCTGGAATCCAAGGAAGAAGCACATACCAAGAGACTACAACTTGCAAAGACTCGTAGTGATAGATGAAGAACCAGACACATCTGGAAGTCAGACGACTTTTGTTCATACAGAAGGGACACTCCCTCTCAAGGCACTACTTGGAACAACCACTACAACAAAGGTCTGTCAGGGACGACAGACTCGAGAGGGGGGGGAGTGTTGAAGCTCAAAGTCAAGGACAAAGCATGGAAGCACATCAAAAGGTGGACACACAAGGAAAGGGAGCAAGTAGGGAGCTCCAAGAAGTGTATGTCAAATTTTCAGAAGAATCCCCTACAAAAATAGTGATTTTCATCACTAAAAACCATTATCTATTTTTATAACTCCATTTTGTTCAAGCTGAGGAGTCCTTGAGCTTGAGGAGTATTAGAACTATCATCCTACCAATTTTCATAATTTTTAGACTCCGTTTGAGCCCTCAAATAAGCCGTGGAACCTAATTTTTAACTAGGCTAGACACTAGGTCTGGACAGGGCCAAAACTAGTCAAAAAACTATAAAAAGAGCTAGAGAGCTCATTTTTGAGGTTAGTTGGTGAGAGAATAGAGCTTTTGTAAGAGAACTCTTTTGCAATCTAAGCTTTCCATTGTTCCTCTCTTTGATCTTACTTTGTGCATGTGTGTGTGTATGTGTGTGCAGGTTTATGTGCTTTCACTCACGCACTTGTGCCTTCACTTGCTCGTGCTCGTAATACCGGTCCTCACGTCTCCGCGGATTGACAAGTAAAGGAGGTGGTGCTTACGCTTGAGCTACATGGGTCCAACTGATTTGACAAGCTCTCTGAAACCTCTGATGTATACTTCTTCGAACCCGCCCGAGACAAGTTCTTGTTCTATGAGTGTTTAGCTCTCTTCTTCAGTCAACTTCTTACGCGCCCAAACCTTTTCCATAGTACGGTATAACTTTTTAATGGCTAGTGTATAAGCTATTGCTTCGAAGGTTTCCGCTTCATGTGTGCTTGTATCACCTTGGGTGTCCGTTTGTTGTCCTTGTTCATCTGCGTGTACATGTTCTTAGGATTCGTGAGTTCCGTGACTGGCTTTGTCATCGCCTTCATCTTCGTCGGTTTCTGTTCTTTCTCCCTCGGAACTAGACACTACTTGTCCTTGTGGTTGATCTCGCGGTGTGGTAGGGTAGCTGGGCCTTTCATATTCCTGAGAGAAGATATGAAAATACGTCCTGCATCTCAAAATCAAATGTGGTGTTTGCTTGTTCTGCTTCTAAATGGGGTATCGGAAAAGAGAAAGCTTCCGCACCAATAGTGGTGGGAACTTTTGCTGCAGTGGTGGTAGGTCCTGGGACACTGGCTACTTGAGGAGCGACTGTGCTGGTAGTGCCCTCCGTTGTAACTGGTCTCGATAACCTTATGCGAATGGGTTGTACAGGGGTTCAGTAGGAGACTGTTTTGGAGAGGGTTGTGGTGAGGGTGATTCTGGCACCTGAAGGCAGGGGATGATTCCTCTCATTCGCTTTCCTGCTCTTCCTTTGCTAGGCTTCCTAGCTTTCTTTGTTGTTCCTTTAAATGCTTTCAGCTCCTCACTTGTCAATGCACGTTCGATTGGCAAGTCATATGCTAAGCACATATATACAATTCTAGTCAGCGCGCAACATCCATTGATGACTTTCTTTCTTTCCCATCTATGTTGTGCTAAATACATCTGATCATTGATCCAGCTAGCTAAATCAACTGTCTGGGGTCCAATACAAGATAAATACAAACCGAACCATATTCGTTTGTGAGGCATTGTGAATCTATCCTGAGCGGGGAAAGCAAAATGTTGCATGCATATCCTCAATGGTTTTGAAAGCTCAGGTGTGATCGCCGAAATCTCTTCCCACTTTGTAACATCCCCACGTTTCATAGGGTCGGGAACTAACCTTTCTCGCTCTGTGGGCGTGTGGGTTCCATGAATCTTGATGGCAGCTCGAATCAAATCTTTAGAAAGATAAAACCTTTTATATGGTGGATCGTTCACTAAAGAGGGCAAAATATAAAAGTGTCGGGCAGGTCCTTGTTCTCCGAAGCTATCAAAGTGGTGATTAAGTAATAGCATTTGTAGAAGTCAGGTTTAGGCAAAGGGTCACTAAAATACTCTGTGAAGCCGGCTCTTGCCCAAACATGTGTTAAATCTTGTGTGTTCTGTAGTCCTTCGAACTCTCTTGAGAAAAATTGATATTTTCCCCAAGTACGGTCATCAAAAGTCAAATTAGACTCAAATATAAACTCCACATCCGCCAATGGTCCTGCTAGCCCTTGAAACCAGTGAGAATTGCGATGAATCTTCTCAGTATACCCTCTAGAAGGATCGTCAATAGGCATGGGTCCTAGAAAACCTTGAAATTCTGGCTGTGGAGCCGTCAAATGGGTCTTAGCAAGTAAATCACTAATAGTAGCCCTGGGTATACTGGTTCTAGCTTCAGATGGTCCTTCTTCGGTTTGCATGATGATTGACGTGCTAATGGAAAAGATCTGCTACAAAAGATTAACACATTAGTATGGAAATTAATTATGATCCCATTAAAGTGAGACCGCAATCCCTTTCCATAACCAATGTGTAACCCGTGTAGTCGAGTGCTGTGAAGTGATTGATGCAATGATTTTTGCAGAGCTAATGCAGGTCTCTTATACAAGGTTCAATCGTGAATGAGTTATTACATGGTTGTAGATTAGTCGGGGTGGGAGTTATGTTAGACAATGGATTAGGAGAAGACTTCTGGATACGTTTCGGTATCCATTTCCTAAGAGTTTGTGATCGGGTGATAGGTCTCTGCGGAGGGACAAAAGATGATATCGGATTTGGTGGTATGGAGGGTTGAAAATATTTCCGAGGGGTGTATATTACATGGCTTGAGGATTGAGCTATGATACATTGTTTGGGTACCCAAATTTGCATGGGTGTGGGTCGATTCGTTAGGTACTTCTTGGCGATCCAAATTTGTCGAATGTTCGTGTTTGTAGAAGAAGGTCGACAAGGTGTTGAATATTGACTCTGCTTCTGCCTTGACTTCTTCTTGTGATCATCTGCATTGTTGAAATCTGTCGGTGGTTTCTGTCCTTTTGGCACCCATATTTGTCTTGTATCACTTGCTTTGTGATGTTGACACTGCGTTCCTCTTTGTGTCGTCTCATGTTGTCGTCAGTCTGGGTTCCTTCGTTGTGGTTGACTCCTTTGTGGTTGAGGTTGAGAGGTCGGATGGACACTCTGCTTTGGAAAAGAAGGGAGGTCCAACACTTATGAAACTTTCCCATTAGGAGATGAGCATTCTGTACCACAAATCTAGGCCAATCCGCAGTAAGTGTGGAAGGATGGGCACCGCAGGGTGTTTTGCCCATGTAGACGTTGATGAAGTCCAACTGTCCACTGATTGTGCCCATTTGACCGCTGATGGTGTCCATTTGACCAAGCGGTTGAGTGGTTGACCCTTCTAATTTGCAGGAAGCCCAAGGGAAAATCTCCTGACGTCCTTCTGATTGACAATTGTACATCGCCAAGCCCGCGTGGGTTGGTGTAGACGTAACGTGACTGATCTGACCAAAGATCTTCTGGTCTTCCATCGCATGCATTTCATAGGGTCTAGGGTTACAAACCTCAGTCGGAATGCGGTTAGGGAAGTCAAGCGGTATCACTCGCTTCTAATCTAAGGTTCCAATCTGCAAGGAGCCTTGTCTAAGATTTAGGTCCACTGAGTGATCATATAGCCAATCTTGGCCAAGGATTAGGGGTTCTATCAGGTCGTCATCATGGCACACTAGTAGCTTCACTATCAAGGTCACTTCGCTTATGAGGATAGGAAGGTCCACCTCACCCATGCAAGGGGTTTCCATGCCTCCTAGCGCTATGAGGTATGCCTCAGTTGGCTGCATTTCTATTCTTGAATCCTTATAGTGGGACCATCTAATCGCACTAGTCACAGCACCTGAGTCAATTAAAGCCCTGAGCTCTTGGCAAGGGTTGCCGTGCTCTAGCCTGACTGTAATGAATGGTCTCCTGTCCACTATGCTAGGATGAGTGGTTGAACTTACTTGACACATGGCCATGGGATATCTGGGTGATGTTTCCAGATGGCTATAATGTTCTCTCCCTAGTCCTTGTCTTCTTAGCTTCATGCGCTTAATGTGTTCTAGGGCTTCTGCCTGAGCTTCAACTCGTATTCTATTTTCTTCCTCCTTACGCTTCTTTGCCAACGTGAGTCGTCTGAGCATATCCTCGGTAAGAGGTTCTTGATATAACTTGACTCTACAGCCACTAATGTAGTTAGGCATTATGTCTCCTTCTAAGGTGGCTAATTGTACTGCTCCACTTGTCGAGAGTCTGTTAATGATCATAGGTCCATAACCTCACTTCTCTAATTTCCGTGCATGTTGCTTCAGCGTATATACTAGAACTAAATCTCCTTTTTTCAAGCCTTTATCTTTCACATGTGCATCAAAATATGCTTTCTGCCATTTCTTTGCCGCATATATTCCTACTGCTGCTCTCAGCCTGGTTTCACCTAATTGTTCCAAGTCCATTATTCTTGCTGAAAATTCATGGCCGGTTCACTGATGTTCTTGTGCAACCTTAAGGGTCTGTATCAAGAAGTCCAAAGGAAGCACAACATTCTGACCAAAAACCATCTGAAAGGAAGTTGCATTGAGTATGGTCTTGTAGGCCACTCGATATGCCCAAACAGCGTGGTGTAACTATTTGTCCCAATCTGAACGTTTGTTGTTCACGAGTTTCGTCAGTACATTACATAGGATCTTGTTAGTGCTTTCAGCCTGACCATTGGCCTGAGGATGATATGGTGCGGATTTCTTGTGAATCACCATAAAATCCTGTAACAAATATTCAATGACTTGGTTTAGAAAGTGAGTTCCTCGATCGCTCACTAACTCTATAGGCAATCCATATCTTGTAAAGACATTTTCAAATAAGAATTTTGTAGTCGTGTGTGCATCATTCTTTTTCGTGGCTTTTGCCTCTACCCATTTGGTAAGATAATCTGTCACAACAATAATGTATTCAGCATGTGTACCTTTTGCAGGGGGGTTAATGGGTCCTACAAAGTCTATACTCCACTTAGAGAATGCATGTCCGCCCATCATGGGTTTCAATGGCATTTCATCTCTACGAGTAGGAAACTGAGTTCTTTGGCACACATCACATCTCTTTACATAGGTATGTGCATCCATGTGAAGAGTGGGCCACCATAATCCTGCAAAGAGGATGGCTTTAATTATCCTATCGGGTCCAAAATGACCTCCTACAACACCTTGGTGTGCAGTCTCTAGTATGCTCAAATAATCGTTTTCATGAACACATTGTCTTAAATATCCATCTCTTCCTCTTTTGTATAGATTATCGCCAATAAGTGAATAGTATTGAGCTTCCTGCTCTAGACTGCGTTGTCGTGCTATGGTCATTCCTTGAGGGAATGTGTTCGTCCTCAAGTATGTCACTAAGGGTTCACTCCAATCTGGTGTGAGAGACACGTGATATAACGTAGCATGTTCTACTCGTGGTCTTTCACAACAAAGAGGGCATTCTTTATGCAACTTGTAGACATCTGCTTCCATTGTAGGTCAGTATACTCCTAGTCTATGTAAAGTCTGCAAAGTACGATGTTTTGAGTGATGTTGCTTTAATGCACTTATGTGTGCTAATTGCAACCAATTCGCATGTTCCGATTCATCTACACAACAAGCAAGAATCTTTTGATTATCATGTTTATATATACTTCTTGGTATGATTTGATATCTTTGAGATTTGGTAATCTCTCATTCTTTGATCCTTATCCTAGGATTCTTGGGTCCATATGTGAGAATAGGGACTATCGGCTTAGCCCATTCTGGTGCTACCTCAAGATTAAACAAATATGCATCAGGTAACTCATCCGCTATTCCTTGAGGAGCTTCTCCTGAGGTTAGTCTTGAAAGGTGGTTAGCTCTGAGATATGTCTTTCCTTTCCTGACTACTACTTCAAAATCATACTCCATGAGTAATAGAAACCAACGTATCAGCCGTCCTGTGTTACATGGCTTATTGACTAAATACAATAATTCTTGATGATCTGTAAAGAATTTGAACTTGTTTGCCAACAAATAATGTCTAAATTTCTTTACTGCATAGATCATTCCTAATCCCTCTCTGTTTTGTTTTGGACTCCAAGTTGTCCTCTCCAATCATGAAGTAACAAAGAATCAACAAATCATCTTTATTTTGTCAATCCTAGGAATATCCATAAGACCACAGCCCCTTCAAGATAATAGATTCAAGGAAATAAGAGATTGATGGCTGGATTGCTGAGAGAAATTGAAGATGAAGAGAAAATCTTGAGTTTACCATAACTAAGGCAAATCTCCATCATTTTACATGTTCTTTATGTCAAAACCATGCCATTTCATTAGCAGAATACAAATATGAACTCAAAATTGAAAAATATCACCTGTATCACAAAGACGAGACAATCGCGATTCTGTACCAACAGACGATTTTCACAATTTTGGAACTTCCTTCAGTTCTTTTCCACTTATTACAGCAATAGGTCTCTCTCTTCATACAAGTTACTCAGTAATACACAAATGTGACTCACAAATCTCCATGATTAAGCAAGAGACAAGCTCACACATCAAAGGAAATACACTCAACAGGAGAAAACACGATTTTGCAGAAACTCTTTCTTCTCTATTGATAGCTTGAGCAAATGACTAACCAACCTCTCAAAAATAGAGAAAATTGACTTATATACATTTTCAAGTGTCCCTTTTCACACTTGAAATTAGGTCTTTTTCTCTAATTTTCTAAAAAAATGCTATCTAAGAGTTTCTAAAAATTCTACAAAAATTACATGAGATCCTCAACCACATAAGGAAGACTCTTCCTTATTTTTACAATCATTGCATAAATATTTTACAAGTTTTTTGACTTTTTACTAATTTTTTACATCAAAAATGCTCTTCCAAAAATACACCTTCCAACATCCTTCCCCTCCTAAGCCTTTCGGCTCCTGACGAAAGATTTTCTGATCCTCTATTTTGGTCACTTTTCTTCATTTCTTCTTTCTTTGATATACCTGTGACAGTAAATCATGGCTTTTCCTTTCTGTAACATTCAAATTGTTGACCATCTCGAACAAAGCTTTTCTCCATTGTATCGCAGCTTCAGGTTTGTCAATAACGTCCTTTTTCAAATATTCTGTATAAGCAGCTTCATAGGCAGTAAGTCTTGCTTTTGTAACAACAGATAAGTTTCCAAAAATTTCTGACTCCCTTTCAAAGAATCCATAATCAAAAGCATCTTCAAATATTTGCAAAAAATGACTGCCCAAAAATATTATTCTACTGTAGTAGGCCATCAAACAAATCCTGTCTGGTGTCTCACTCAAATCAAACAAAAGAGCATCTGTTGGCGAATTAAAACCTATGTAGTTCAATATTCTGACATCTGTATCAGTGTAGGTCTCTATACAGGCTAGAATTAACCTCATTATTCTGACAAGTAATATACAAGCCGGATCATTAACATCTTTATATGTTGTTAAAACTAATTCAGCAGTATTCACCATGTAACTTTTTGTAGGCCAAGTTCCTGCCTTTGGTCCTGCTATTTTTGGAAAATTCAGCCATTTTGCTGGAATCTGCCCTGTTTTTCTTCTTCCCCAAAAAACAGTCCATTCTCTTCTTCTGGCAACTGGGCAATAAGCTGGGTTGATCTTTAAATTCAAAGGTGCCTCTTTCCAGATTTTCCTACATTCCTTATTGGCATCCAACCACTTATTTCTCCATTTAGGATTTGCTCTTTCAAATAACTCCTTCGTGACATTAATATCTTCTTCATACTCAAGGTATTTGTTCGGAGATAGCCCTACTCTGGCCAATTGATAATTCTTTATACTCTCCAAAATCATACAGAAAGGTATTCCCAATCCATCTGCAGCCCAATGATGCTGATCTGGATTAATGCCTTTATTCAAAGCAAATGTAACTATTTGATCTTCATACTCATCATGCATTTTTCTGATAAATTCCATTCTTGACTCTCTATTGGTCAATAATTTCTGGACAAAATCTTCAGAATACTTTTCCTCTGTTTCTTTGGCTGCTGGTTCCTTATTCTCTTGTTCCCTGTCAAAATCCCCTGTTTCATATTCCCTGTTATCTGTATCTTCTGCCTGTACTTGATCTTGAATTTCTTCTTGAACTTTTGATTTCTCCAACTGTTTCTGTAATTCTTCTATAGTCATCATTGAACTTTTGTTCTGAGCTGCCCATAACTCCTTTTCCTTCCTCCACTCATTTCTTCCTTTCTCCATCTTTGTTTGCCATTCACTTATTTCCTTCTCTACCTCCATATGTAATTGATGATACCCTCTCATTGATGTGGCAGCATGAGTGTTTGCCTGTTTCTCCATTTCCTTGGCCTCTTTTAATTCTATTTGAAGTCTTTGAATTTCTTTATGCAGCTCCTCCTTTTCTTCCTCTGTCAATTGAACAGGTTTACCTCCATCTTGTAGTTGACCTTCTTCTAACAACACTTTATTAATCTCTTCATGTGCTCTAGTCAGAATTTGATAAGATGTTTGTAAAGTTCTGTATCTTCCTCCTATGGCTTTTAGTTCCATTTCCATTTTGGCATTCTGCTCTGATAACTTTACACTCTTTTCTTCCAAATATTGGATCCTGTTCTGCTTCTGAACCTCAGCTTCTTCCAAAGCAATGATTCTATTGATATATTCTTCATTCCTTTCCTTCATCACCCTTAATTGCTCCGTCATCTGATCTTTTTCCCTCCTGTGTTCTTTGATAATTAAACTTCCTTTTTCAAATTCTGATTCAGCCACCATTCCTGATATGATCATATTTCTACTAGATGGTCTGAACTGTTCAATGTTGCTCATAATCATTTGACAAGCTGATCTTATAGTTTTGGGTATTCTTTCCAACCCTACTTCTATTTCTGTCTGTCTAACTTCAATTTGCTTATCTTCTTTATCCACATCATCTTCTTCTGCTGCTGTTTCATCTTCTATGTCCTGAATGTCTTGTTCTTCATAACTGTGATCATCATTCTTTGTATCCTGATTGGTATCATCCTCTTCATAAACTAGTGCTTTGTCATTTGCACTCTTCTGCTCTGAAAAATCTGAAGCCCTCTTCTTTTCTAATGACTTCTTTTCTTCCAATACTTGTTGCTTCTCTGTAAAGAGCTGGTCTCCCTTAGTTTGTATCTCCTTCTCTTGTGTTGGGGTTTCCTGACTTCTGTTTGATTCCTTTCCAACAAGAGTTTGTTGAACTTCCCTGAGTTGCTCTTCCTGTTCCTATTTTTCCTGAACTTCAACTGATTCAATTTCTTTTGTACAAGCAACCTGGTCATTTCTTTTCTCATTTGTGTATTCTTGATCTTGCTCCTCACTGTCCATAAAATCTGCTTCTACCTCTTGTTCTTGATCATTCTTAGATGTAAAGTCCTCACTGCTGTTTATATCCTGCAGCACATCCTTTATACTTTGAACAATTCCTTCCTCTATTACTTGTCCCAAGACCTCTTGAGCATTCTTTTCTGGTTCTAACTTCTTGCTTTCCTGTTCTTCGGATGCATCCTTCTGCTGATTATTTGAACTGCCGAATACCTTCTTTGCTAGTTCCTCTAAACTTGCAGTCAACCTTGCATCCAATTGGAATTGTGTCTGTGAAGGTTTAGTCCATATTGAATTTTCATTAACATTCATTATTCCAGAGCTATCTTCATCTCCCTTCTGGTTTTCCTCTTCTGTCATTCTTGCCTTCCCTTTTAACAGCCTTCTTTTTTCTTCAGCACTCATCTGTGGAACTATTTCCTCCTGTGTCTGCTTCTCTTGAAATTTCTTACTTGAATCCTCAGGTGTCTTCACTTTTTCCACAGTTTGTACAACTACATTGGGAGTGTTGGGTATTGACAAGTTTAAACTTTTTAACAGAAAACTCTCAATGTCGCTATCTGAATCAGATGAGAATCGTGAAGATCCTCCCACTTCTTGTTCTGTAGGCTTTGATACTTCCATCACTGAGGTTAGCTTCTGTGTTTCTTTTGTAATTACTTGTTCCATTTCTTTCATCACAGGTTCATCTGCCATTTTTCCTTTCCCTTTCTTTATCATCTTCTTCTTTTGAACAAGTTTCCTTGGCATCTTCTTTTTCACTATCACAGTAGTCCTGGCCTCTGGAGGTCCTTGCAACTCCTTGAAGTATGCCAGCAATTCTACCTCCTTCTTCACAAATATCTCTTCAGTTTCGGCTGCCATCATTTCTTCATGTAATGCTTCATAGTGCTCCACCTCTTCTTGGATCCAATCTGTAGCTTTGCATGAAAAATCTTCCAACATTTTTTGATATTGTGCCTCATATATGGCTCTTTTGTTGTTTCCTTGAGTGAGATAAGTATAAAGCTGTTCTTTACTTGTCTGCGGAGGGTGAGATTCACTGGAGGATTGTACCTTTTTCTGTGCTGCCACCTGTTTCTCTCTTGTTTCTTCTGCCTGTTCTAATTCTACTTTTCTGGGGTCCAACTTTCTTTTCTTTACTGGAATCACTTCCTCAGATATTACTTTTCTCTTCATTCCTGTTCCCCTCATGCGAGTTTGTCCTTCTGATTCTCTTCCAAGTGCTTTTCTTGGGGGACTTTTGATTCCTGACATTAGATTTCTGAAGTACTGTGCTTCGGGAGCTAACTTTAACTGTTCTTCCATTCCTAGAATATGATAAATGATTCTTGTCAAATACTGAGCTCCATTCATGAATTTCTTCTGCTCCCAGTGTTTTGCTGCCTCCTTCAGCTGTTCATGGATGTATGGTGAGACATCCATCACCCCAAATGGCTTGGTTCTATCTTTGTTATTGAACATCAATAGAGTTACTGACTTATGAGGCATGGTGTACCTTGGTAATTTTGGAAAACAAAAGAACTGCAAGAACATTCTTATAGCATATTCTTCATTTTCTCTTCCCTTGAAGTCAGTGAACTTTACATATCCAGTGTAAGTCTCCTTATTCTTCTTGACAAAACTTTGGTCTAGTTTGGTGCCCATTGGATAGAACTGTAAGGCGGCTCTGATATGTTCTGCTTTGATAGTTATCCGTATCTCCTGATTGTCCTTGTTCTTCACTTTGCATTTGAAGTAGGCATCATTACCTTTTCCCACTTCCTCCAAACTTCCCATTACTTGTGCTACTCTTTCAAAGTCAATAAAGAAAATAGGTTCTTCCAAGAGCTTGTGCAATCCCACAGCTTTCCATCTCTTGAGGTTGACAGAAGTTTTCTGAAATCTGTAAAATTCCTGGCACAGCATAGTGTATTTATATCCTCCCACTGCTACTGTGAAGATATGCTGTCCTATTACTCCCAAAATTTCTTTAAGTTCTTTTGCTATTTTTTCAGCTTCTGGGATTTCTTGGTCTTCATCTGATTCTAAGTCCACTTGTTCTTCAGCTGCATCACTATCCAAAAACCAGTGTCCTCTGGACAAAGTCACTGAATCAGCTTTGAAGTCATGGATTGTCAACTCCTTTGCATTCACCATCCTGTATTTATATATAACAGAAAAGAAAATACTCCACCCACATGAGTCACAAGATTTCACAAAAAAATACTATATTATTCTGGAATGTTACTGACATATATAAAAAATAAGAAAGACAAGTTCCAAGCAATTTTTGCTTTTTTCCAAGAGACTCAATTTTAAGTGAGCAACACAGGTGTAGCAAGACATCTAATGTGCTCTCTCCAATTGTCACTTCCTTGCTCAAAAAACAAATTCCTAAATAGAAAGATGATGCTAGAAAAGATGATTAATGAAGAAACTTGAAAAAGTAGTGGTAAAAAAAAAATGATCACAAAAAAATTTAAACAACAATAAGACAAAACAACTTTCTTCCATAATACGTTACTCTTTCCCTCCCTATATCTTGCTTTGTGTTTTTTAATTTTAGAAAGAAAATCAAGAAAATAAAATATATATTTTTCTGTTTTTTTTTTTTTTTTTTTTTTTTTTTTCTGTCTTCTTTCCTTCCCCTCCTAATTTTCTTCTGAGGGGAAAGAAGGAAATATTTTTTTGTCATTTTCAAAATTCCAAAAATAGGTCCACTGTGGATTATCCTTCTGTTATGGAAATATCCATGCTCTGTGGATGAACATTTTGTGACACTTTTTGGCTTCCATATCCATTTTGTTCTTATTTCCTGTTTTGGTGAGCAATAACTGTGCCTGACCTGTTTCCATATTCCTCTTGTTCTGATTTGTTGATATTGCAAATTTGGCAATAATAGTCTTCTTTGTTTTGTCTCCTCATCCACCTTTACCTTTTCAGTCTTTTGCTGGTCTTGAGTGTATGAAGCTTGATCACTTTGTATTGTCAAAATGTTCCTGTCCTCCATTGAGAAAGTAAATCCTTCGAGATCTGGGTCATGAACATCCATATGAACTACCTGTTCTTCATTACTCAGAAAGAACATTAAAAACTTTTTGTCCTTGATGGTCAAATTAAGCTTCATTTTTTCAAAATTTAAGATGACTTTTCCTTGTTTGAGCCATGGTTGCCCTAAAATCAGCTTTTCAACCATTAAATGGTCTGGCCACTCTTCACAATCTATCTCCATATATTCATTATTAAATTTAACTTTAATAGAAAGTGAAGATATGCTCTGAATTCTTTTCCCTCCCAGGGTTTTGATCAAAATTCTGCTTTCAGCTCTCTTAAGGTTAAACTTATTGATCAAGGTTGAGCTAATTAGATTCACTTGAGCTCCTGAATCTATCAAAACCCTTATGTTTTCATTCTGATAATTCATCATAATCAAAGGCAAATGTTCTTTTTGCTTTAGAGTGTTTTCACATAAGCACACTTGTTTCAATTTTCTAATTCTCTCTTTGGCTTCTAGTTGAGCCTCATTTCTAATACTTTCTTCTTCTTTTTTCCTGTTTTGGGCCTTTTGCAATCTTCTCCATTCCTCAGTAGTTAATGGGCACTCATACCTCTTCACTCTACATCCACTTATGAAATTTGGCATGATTTCCCCATCAATGTTGGCTAATTGAATAGCTCCACTCTTGCTTATCTGATGTATGATATATGGCCCATGACCTTTTTTCTGAAACTTTTTCTGATGTTCCTTGATTGTGTAAGCTAAGACCAGGTCTCCTTCTTGTAGATCTTTGTCTTTTATGTGAACATCATGATAAGCTTTTTGTCTTTTCTTGTTTGTGTATATACTCATCACTGCTTGGAGTCTCGATGCTCCCAGTTTTTCCAAATCTATGACTCTCTCAGATAATTCATGTCCTGTCCAATTGTATTGGCTACCCACCTTCAATGTTGGAATAAGAAATTCCATGGGTAAAACTGCATTCTGGCCATACACCAAATTAAATGGTGTAGTCCCTAAAGCCGTTTTGTATGCCACTCTATAAGCCCAAAGAACATGATTAAGTTGAGAATCCCAGTCATTTCTGTTTGTGTTGACTAATTTGGACAATACATTGCAAAGTACTTTATTAGTACTTTCTGCTAGCCCATTGGCTTGTGGATGATATGGGGCTGACTTATTGTGACTAATCATGAAATAATTGGTCATGTTTTCTATGATCTGATTCAAAAAATGAGTCCCCCTATCACTTACCAATTCAATTGGTAGTCCAAATCTAGTGATAATGTTTTCATACAAAAATCTAGCAGTGGTGTGAGCATCATTTCTTCTAGTAGCTTTGGCCTCAGCCCATTTTGTCAAATAATCTGTAGCTACTAGTATGTATTCTGCATGAGATTGTCTGGCTGGAGGATGTATTGGTCCAATAAAGTCCAATCCCCATTTACTAAAAGCTCTGGCTGAAATTAAAGGAATTAATGGCATGTTATCTCTTTTGTTTGGTTGACTTACTCTTTGACAGACATCACATTTTCTTACATAAATTCTAGCATCGGGAAATAGGGTTGGCCACCAAAAGCCAGAATATAAGATGAGTTTGGCTGTTCTATCACTTGAGAAATGTCCTCCAGCTACTCCCGAGTGTGCCATTTCCAACATCTCTAAATACTTTTCTTCCGGAACACAAATTCTCAGATATCCATCCATTCCTTTCTTGTATAATTGTTCTCCTATGAGTTGATATTCCTCTGAGATCACTTGTAGATTTCTTGAATCAGCACCTGCTATTACCTGTTTCCCTTTCTCCTCTCTCTTCAACTTCTCAACAATATTTTCACTCCATTCAGGGTTTTTCTGAAACCAATATAAAGTTATTAATTCTGATTTCTGCCATGTTTGACATTTTTGACAGTTATCAATATATCTCTCCACATCTTGAATCTTATTTGGCCAATGTACTCCCATCCTATTAAGGTTACTTAGAGTGACAATTGTAGAAGCATGAGTACATGGATTCCAGCAATGAGCTTTTCTTACATATTCATGTTGCTCCTCTTCTGGAGTACAATATTCCAGTATACCTGACTGATTGAGGTGATACAAATGTCCAGCTAGCAACATGAAATTCCTGCTTTGTAGCACCAGATGTGTGTTATTTGCTAATGACCTACAAGGTCCCATGGTTAGCAAGGGAATTAATGACATCGACCATTCAGGAACACTTTCCACCTTGAATAAGTATGTATCTGGCAAATCATCATCTATAGGTGAACTAGGTTCTTTTGACTGGATTCTTGATAAATGATCTGCTCTCAAGTGTGTTTTTCCTTGTCTAACCACCACCTCAAATTCAAATTCCATTAGTAAAAGAAACCATCTTACTATTCTTCCTGTATGACATGGCTTATTCACTAAATAGAGTAGAGCTTGGTGATCCACAAAGAATTTAAACTTGTTGGCCAATAGATAATGTCTGTATTTTTTGACAGCAAAGATCATTCCCAATCCTTCTCTCTCAGTGGTTGTGTAATTTTTTTCTGCAATGTTTAATTGTCTGCTTGCATATGCTACTGGGAAATCTAATTTGCTTCCTTCTATAGGTTGTGCTAACACACATCCCAGAGCATAATTTGAAGCATCGACATGTACATGAAAGATTTTATCCCACTGAGGTGTTTTTAAAATTGGTGCTGTCACCAAACAAGTTTTTAATGTTTCAAATGCTTGGTCACATTCTTCCGTCCACTCAAACTTTGTGATGAGGGCATATAAGGGCTTGGCTATATCAGCAAATTTGTATACAAACTTTCTGTAGTACCCACAATGTCCCATAAAAGTTTGGAGTTCCTTCACATTTGTAGGTCTAGGAAGCTCTATTATGGCTTTTATTTTCTTCTCATCAGTAGAAATTCCATTTTTTGACACTATGTGACCCAACATTCTTCCTTGTCTGACATAGAATACACACTTTTCTGGGTTTAAGCATACTCTATATGTCCTGCACTTCCTGAATATTCTTTCCAAATCTTGTAAATGATTTTGTCTTTTTAAAGAAAAAGTGCATAAATCATCTACATAGATTTCCATCACATTTCTCAGAAATTCTTTGAAAATATGACACATCAACCTTTGAAAAGTTGCTGGGGCATTAGTCAATCCAAAAGGCATAACCCTAAAAGCATAAACCCCCCATTCTGTAGAAAAGGCAGTCTTATGTTGGTCTTCTAAAGCTATAGGTACTTGATTGTATCCTGAGAACCCATCTAGAAAACTATAGACTTCCTTCCCTGCAACTCTCTCAAGAAGATGATCTGTTATTGGCAGTGGATAACTATCCCTTATAGTTGCTGCATTCACTTTTTTCAAGTTGATGCATACCCTAAGTTTTCCGTTCTTTTTTGGCACCACAACTATAGGTGATATCCATTCAGTATACTCTATTTCATAAATGAAATTAGCAGCCAACAGCTTGTCAATTTCTTCCTTTATTTTGGCAGAATATTTATCATTAAATGTATAATGTCTCTGTTTGCTTGGTTTTGCATCAGGTGTCATAGGAATCTTATGCTCACAAATTTTTGGATCAATTCCTTTCAAATCTTTATAACTGTAAGCAAACACATCCCTATAGTTCTTTGCCAGGTTCCTTAATGCTTCTTCTTCTTGTGATGTCATGTCATCAGCTATTACTATTTGTCTCTCTTCTCCTTCTTCCTGTGTAATTACAGTTTTCTTTGTTTGTTCTTCATTATCATATGCTTCCCCTTTCTTCTTTTCTCTTTTTGGTTTCATTTTCAGAAGTAGTCTGTCTTCTACTTCATAAGTTTTAAAGTTTGCTGGTACATCAAAGTATTGATCTCTATTTATCTCTTTCTCTTTCTTTTCTTTCTCTTGGTCTCTTTCTATTTCTTTGTGTTTATGTTCCTTGTATTTGCCTGAGATTTTATCTTTGATTGCATCCTCAGCTTTTACTGCTTCCAAATATTGTGATTTTCCTTCTTTTAATATCATTTCTTGATTTTGATCCTCTTCTGTTTCTGATACTCCTATCATGTGTATACCAATGTGGAAAATATCAAATCCTTCCTCATTTTGGAATTCCACTCCCACATATTCCTCACTGGCCAAATCCATGGTAGCTAAGATTTGATTCCATCCATAAGGCTCAAACTCTTCATCTTTGAATTGTTGAGGCACATAACTTTCATCTTGTATTTCTCTTTCTTCCACGCAATCTTCTCTTCTTAACTTCCTTTTCCTATTTGTGATATTTCTTACTATGTTACACTTCCAAACTGCTGATTCACCCTCTTCCTGATCCTCCTTCTCTGATTCTTCACTTTCTTGTTGATTTTGATGTATTTTATACCATTCTCTAGGAGATATGTCACAATAGTGGCCATTTCTTAAGTTTACTTTTGTTATTCTCCCCTGGTTCTGAAGATACAAACAATCATTACCCCAATCTTGTACAATTTGCATTTGTCTCATGAAGGGTCTTCCTAGGATAATTTCATAAGATGTGGATTGTGGAAATTCTACTATAGCAAAGGTATGTTCTATTTCTATGCCGCATATGTCCACAATCACTTTCTCCCAAATTCCTAGGGGTTTTTCTATATGTCCATCTGCAAGTTGTAATCTCATTTTAGTGGGTAGTAATTCATTTCTTCCCCATTTCTCCCAGGTTTGTTTAGTCATTATAGCCACTCCTGATCCACTATCCAAAATGGCTTTTGCTGAATGTTTTCCATATTGTAATTTTAAGGTTGAATTCCCTTCTTCTCCTTCACAATATCCTCCTATTTTGTCAATAGGAATATACCATAGTTCCTCTAATTCTTGTGTTGGTGAATGAAGGTTTCCAGATATTGTTTCTGCTTTGTTCATCTTGTTTTGTAGGTGAGGATTTTGTTTCAACAAATTTTCCCATGTTGTATGACATGTAATACTACAATGTTCATCTAAGATCATTTGGAATGTTATTTGTGGATTTCCTTCTTTATCATCTTCCTTGGTTTTTGTTTTTTCATGCTGATCAACTGTTTTCCGAGAGCTGTCTTCTTCCCCTAATCTGAGTTGTGTTTCCTGGATAATTTGTTTGCATTTTAGCATCCTTTCATGCTCTAAATCCGGTATGGGATAAGCCATTGCATGATCTGCAGGGCTTGGTCCCTCTTGAATCCTTCCTTTATAGGCTTTGATTAGGGTGTCTAGGCTCTGAGAATTTCCTAATTCAGACAGATTCTGGGTCTTTTGAGGAGAAGTATGTTTTGAATTTGTTTGATCCTGATTGTCTTCTTCCAGACTTTTGCCCACTTTCCTTTTCTTTTCCCATTTCCCTTTTTGTCTATTTTTCTTCCCTTTTGATGTAGAACCCTCATTTTGTTCTTTAATTGTTCCTTGTTGTTTGGCTTGTGCCCTTGTTATAACATTAAGTTCAATTTGATCATTGTCACTCAATTCCTCTTGTTCCATAATTTTGACTGTTTTTAAAGGTATGTTATTAGGTGTGTTCTGTTGTTTTTGGGGATTTTTTGGACAGTCCTTGATCAGATGTTCTCTACCACAATCCTTACAGTATGCTCCCTCTATCCTGAATGTTGGAGGTTGTTGACAATCTCTAATGAAATGCTCTCCCCCACACCTATAACATGTTATCTTTGGTCCCCCTTTGAATTGAGGTTTTTGATTGGACATGTAGTTGTTGGTAATGTACATGAATGTTGCTGTGTCCATTTCACCTTTGAATTTAAAGATCAACCCAGCTTATTGCCCAGTTGCCAGAAGAAGAGAATGGACTGTTTTTTGGGAAAGAAGAAAAACAGGGCAGATTCCAGCAAAATGGCTGAATTTTCCAAAAATAGCAGGACCAAAGGCAGGAACTTGGCCTACAAAAAGTTACATGGTGAATACTGCTGAATTAGTTTTAACAACATATAAAGATGTTAATGATCCGGCTTGTATATTACTTGTCAGAATAATGAGGTTAATTCTAGCCTGTATAGAGACCTACACTGATACAGATGTCAGAATATTGAACTACATAGGTTTTAATTCGCCAACAGATGCTCTTTTGTTTGATTTGAGTGAGACACCAGACAGGATTTGTTTGATGGCCTACTACAGTAGAATAATATTTTTGGGCAGTCATTTTTTGCAAATATTTGAAGATGCTTTTGATTATGGATTCTTTGAAAGGGAGTCAGAAATTTTTGGAAACTTATCTGTTGTTACAAAAGCAAGACTTACTGCCTATGAAGCTGCTTATACAGAATATTTGAAAAAGGACGTTATTGACAAACCTGAAGCTGCGATACAATGGAGAAAAGCTTTGTTCGAGATGGTCAACAATTTGAATGTAACAGAAAGGAAAAGCCATGATTTACTGTCACAGGTATATCAAAGAAAGAAGAAATGAAGAAAAGTGACCAAAATAGAGGATCAGAAAATCTTTCGTCAGGAGCCGAAAGGCTTAGGAGGGGAAGGATGTTGGAAGGTGTATTTTTGGAAGAGCATTTTTGATGTAAAAAATTAGTAAAAAGTCAAAAAACTTGTAAAATATTTATGCAATGATTGTAAAAATAAGGAAGAGTCTTCCTTATGTGGTTGAGGATCTCATGTAATTTTTGTAGAATTTTTAGAAACTCTTAGATAGCATTTTTTTAGAAAATTAGAGAAAAAGACCTAATTTCAAGTGTGAAAAGGGACACTTGAAAATGTATATAAGTCAATTTTGTGGTAGAGAAAATTGACTTATATACATTTTCAAGTGTCCCTTTTCACACTTGAAATTAGGTCTTTTTCTCTAATTTTCTAAAAAAATGCTATCTAAGAGTTTCTAAAAATTCTACAAAAATTACATGAGATCCTCAACCACATAAGGAAGACTCTTCCTTATTTTTACAATCATTGCATAAATATTTTACAAGTTTTTTGACTTTTTACTAATTTTTTACATCAAAAATGCTCTTCCAAAAATACACCTTCCAACACTCTCGTTCCGTAGTGGTGTAATTTCTTTCTGCTGCATTCAACTGTCTGCTCGCGTAAGCTATGGGGAGATCTATATTACCTTCATTCGTGGGTTGTGCTAACACACATCCTATGGCATAATTGTATGCATCCACATGTACATGGAATGGCTTACTCCAATCCGGGTTGTCAATATAGGTGCTGAGCACAAACGTCGTTTAAGTTCATTGAATGAGTTTTCACACTCATCTGTCCATTCAAAATTGGTCAAAAGAGAGTACAGAGGCTTAGCGATGATTGCATACATGTGTATGAATCGTCTATGATAACCACAATGTCCCATAAATGCTTGTACCTCTTTTACATTATTTGGCCTAGGTAGATCTGTAATCACCTTCACCTTTTCTTTGTCCATAGAGATTCCATTCTTTGACACAATGTGTCCTAGAATGTTTCCTTGTCTGACCATGAAAACACATTTTTTTGGGTTCAAACAAACCTAATATTCTCGACATTTGTCAAATACTTGTCTTAACTCAGGGATATGTGTCTGCCTGATATTCAAATGAGCACATAAGTCATCGACATAGACTTCCAAATTCTTGCGTAAGAATTCCTTGAAAACATGACACATGAGTCGCTGGAAAGTAGCGGGTGCATTTGTTAAGCCAAATGGCATTACACGAAATGCAAAAATGCCCCATTCTGTGGCAAAAGCCATCTTGTGTTGATCTTTGGGAGCAATGGCTACTTGATTATAGCCTGGGAAACCATCAAGAAAGCTATAAACTTCCTTGCCCGCAACTCTTTCCAATAAATGTTCTGTGATAGGAAGAGGATAACTATGTCTAATTGTGGCGGCATTAACTTTTTTAAGGTTAATACACACACGTAATTTTCCATTCTTCTTGGGCACAACCACAATGGGGGATACCCATTTGGTATGCTCAATTTTGTAAATGAATCCTGCTTCTATCACTCGGTCTATCTCCTCTTTAATCTTCGCAGCATAGTTATCATTGTAAGTGTATGGTTTCTATTTTGTAGGTTTTGCATCGGGAGTCATAGGGATTCTATGAGAACGTATGCCTGGATCTACTCCTTTCAAATCTTTGTAACTCCAAGCGAACATATCTCTATATTCGTGCAATAGGGCAACTAATTCTTCTTCTTCTTCAGTCGTCAAATCATGCCCAATGTATGTACACTTTTCTTCTTCTCCTTCTATGGCTATCATGATTTTCTTGGTTTTCTCTCGATTATCATATACTTCTCCAACTTCAGCTTTTTTGTTAGGCATTCGTACCATTATTCTTCTATCTTCTATTTCATACTTTTTGAAGTTCTCGAGAACCTCAAACAAAGATTCTTCTTCTTCTGACATGGTTTGTTTCTTCTTTCGTTTCTTCCCTTCACTTTTGTCATTCACTTGTGTGGTTAACCTCACCTCGTTCATAATTTCTTCCTGTCTCTGAGAGTGAGTTTCTACTTCGTAAAAATATTCTTCTTCTGATGCAAAGGGTGGGTCCATAATAATTGACTCTAAATCAAAGTCACTCGCATCCTCAAATGCATCAGTGCTAGGTTCACACTCTTCTAAAATTGAATCACACATGATTGGCTCTATCGTGAAAATTGAGAAATCATAGCCATCCTCGTCACAGTGGGGTGCCCATTGTTCTTCATTGATGAATACATCCATGGTTGCTAGGATTTCTGCCCAACCATGGGGTTCAAACTCTTCATCTGGAAATACTACAGGTGCGTAAGCTGGGTCTTGAAGGGTTCTTGGGTGTTGTTCTGCACCTAAGGTCCTGGCTTCCAACCGTTCTTCCTCTTGTTTGGCTACTTTACACATCCATAAATGAGTGTCCTCGTGTAACCATGAGGGGTCTGATTCTAATGAATGTATCGATTCTGTTTCTACCTGTGTCTTATGGACAGTATTCCATTGTATTGGGGGCATGTCTCTATGTGAATAGTCTTTAAGATTGACTTTAGTAGTCACTCCTAAATGTTGCAAGTACAAAAAATTAGTTCCCCAATCTTGTACAATTTGCAACTGACGCATGAATGGTCGTCAATATCATCTCATAAGCATGATTTTTACTAAAATCACAAATGGCAAAGGTATGCTCAAACTCCACACCACAAGTGGTGACAGATATGCCTTCTAGTAAGCCTAATGGTTTTTCTATGTGTCCATCAGCCATTTGTAGCTTCATCTTGGTGGGTCTTAATGCTGGCTTACCCCAACATTTCCATAAAGCGGTTGTAGTGATGGCTACTCTGGCTCCTAAATCTAAGATGGCTTTCGTGGTGTAGCCTTGATGGGTTATTGGAAGATAAGTGTTACCTTCCTCTCCCTCACTTACATCTCCGATCTTTTCTACTGGTATCTCGGGTACCTTCTTTTGTGATCCTATCTGTGAGGCTGTAGTAGCAAGCTCAGGGAATTGATTTGCTACATGCTTCCACAAGTCTAGTTTTACCTTTAACAACTCTTCTAGAGTGAGATTGCATTGTACTTTAGTATTCTTGATCACTTCCATGTTTCTAGGGATCACTGATTCTTCATTCCTCACTATTATAGTGGGTGCTCTCATACTAATAGACTTTGCTTCCCAAGCACCTGTGAACTAAGGTAATTCTTGCAAAGAGTTGGATTCAAATCCTGTGTGTTCACTCAGTTGCTCCTCTACATCATCGTAAATAGAGGGGATGTCTCGGGGAAATTGTTCCTGCAAATCGTCTATTTCTTGAATAGGAGGATGGGTTCCTTGTTCTTTTCTCCATTTCTCTTCTTGGATTTCTCTCAAAAAAAATTCATGTGAGTACCTATGTATGGAAGACAGGTTGTCTTGACTTTTTGTGTTGGGTACTTGAGACAGGGATGGTGCATTCCTTTCCTGTGTCTCTGGGATGATAGGATTCCTATGCTGATCCTTTTTCTCTTTGCTTTCTATCAAGTATTCTAGCCTCTCCATTAGTCCTTGAAAATGTAAATCCGGTTTTGCCATGTTATTCCAATTAAGATATCTAGAGGCTTCGAACAAAGCTTGTGCTAATTCTACCATCTTCATGCAAAGTTTAGTCCTCTCAATTTCTAAGTCTGCTCGAGGGTAGTTCTTACTCATTTCAGCTACTTGAGGTCCTTTTATTCTAGCTTGATATGCACGAAACATCATGTCTAGGTTTTCTGGTATGGGTTCCGCTAAAACTGATCCTGATTTTTGCGCTAGGTTCTCTTGATTCAATTCCTGTGAAGTCAATTCTAGTATTTTGGCTCGAGATTCCTTGAGACTTCCTTCCAGTTCCGTTATCCTCTTACTCCACTTTCTCTTAATTCTTTCTCTAGAGTCTTTCCAAGATTTCATCTTTTTACTGCTAGATTCTACAACTTCACTAGTTCCGGCTGTTTTCTCCTGATTGTGTTGTTGATTCTGTAAGAGCGCCTAGGCTCTGGTTATAGCTTGGATAGGCACGTATGTAGGGTTAGATCCATCTACGTTGCTTACAATACCTATCACATTGATTGGTATCACATTTGAAGCGTTAACTGGGTTCTTAGGACAATCTTTGATTATGTGCTCTTTACCATAATCAGCACAAAATCCTTGTATGTTATAGTATTGTGATTGTCCTGATATCGGAGGATGTGGGCAATCTTTTATGAAATGATCTCCTTGGCACCAAAAGCATGGTCCTCTAGGGCCATGTGGTCTTTTTTGTCTCAATTGGGGCCGTGGATTTGGGTTTGTGTACATCACATGAGCGTAGTCGGGCTCCCAACTAGGTTCCACTGGTGGACTATCGTAATGATATGTCTCCACGTGTTCTGGTGACTCTGTGTAATACCCGGGTGGACTATCTACATGAGTAGAGTCAAAACTGTTTGAGTTCGAGTCACTCTCTGTGATCAAAGGTGAAGAAGGCACTAAGGCCCTACTTAGGTTCTCTTCTACAACAGCATATTTAACTGAGATGACATTCGCTGGTGGGGGTGGCTGCTGAGGTAAAACAGGTTGAGGTCTCTGTTGAGCTTGATATGGATATTTCTGAGGAGGCCTATAGTAATAAGGTTGAGCATTGTATTGGCCTTGATACCTACCTGGCTGCGGGTATGCTCGTGGGTAGTTCTGTCTCACTACTTGTTTGTTATATGGGTAGTCTTGAGCCGTGTGATGTGTGTATCTTCTCTCAATTGTACAATATTGGCCACTAGGATTGGCTTGCGGTTGTGTTGCATTAGGGCACACGTTTACCATATGATCACCACCACATGTGTAACAACGCTTGTTTGTTGTTACCCTAGGCATCTGTTTGCTGGAAACTCCTAGTTTCTGGGCCACTTTTTCTACTAGGTCCTCTATTGAGCTGGACAATTTTGTGGATGCTAGAGAAGAACAATCTGAGTCTTTATAGACCTTTGACAATTCCAACTCGTCTCCTAAGTTAACTTCAATGTCTATACAAATTCTTACACACTGCTCTAGCGTTCTGGGTTCTTTTAAGTACACATAAGAGTGTAGTTTAGAGCTCAACAGGCCATCTAAAAAGAAAGACACTTGCTTGTCCTGCGAGGGTAACTCTTGCATTGGGCATCTTTCAACATATTGTCTAAACCTATGTCCTGTCAGTCTTACTGTTTCCTGAGGGGTCTGTTTGAAACTATGAATCAACAAAGACCTGTCATGTCTGATCCGGCTTTTAGAGAATTCAGTAATGAATGACTCTAAAAAGTGATGGATGTCTCTAAATTGCCTTTGTTGCAATGGTTGGAACCAAGTTAAAGCTGTATTCTTTAACGTTAGTCCAAATGCATTATATTGCATGAATATGTCTTCAACTTGCTCTGCTCTTAGTACTTGCTTGAATTCCGCGACATGGTCATAGGGATCTCTTGTACCGTCAAAGTAGTTTTTCATGGATTTTACTAACTGAGTGGGTCTTAGTATTCTTGCGTGTTCACGTGGTCTAGGTAGAGGAAAATCATCTCTACCACCTAGTATTCCATGTTCCCTTTGTCTATCCGCTCTATTAGTGTCTGTGGTTGTTCTATCTCTCCCTATGGGATGATTGAAACTTCTTTCAGGTCTGTCTTTGTTCTTTTCTCTTTGCATGCCATGGGCTGAGGATGTTCTTGCCCCTTGTTGGCTTGCGTTTACGTTCAATTCGCCTCTCCATGTGTATGTGTTTCTTGCGTGGTCTAGTACCACAAAGACTCTTTCTAAAGTCTCATCCAGGTATACAACCTTTCCAAGTGTATCCGGGTCCTTGAACTCGTAGGTCATAATGGAGCCTATCTCACTAGGTTGTTCCGTTCTGTATCTCTAAAATGCTTCGTCAGTTTCTTTGTATACAAATAACTCTATGCTCCTGTTATCCTGAGGGGTCCAATCTAGAACTAGTACTCGTGTTAGTACAGATTTCCCTCTAGGTGTTCTTGGTTCTTCTAATGGTTCCTTTCCTTGGGATTTAGCTTCGGTCTCTAACTGAATTACGCCAAACTCGTTGGTATTGTTTGGCTGCGTACTTAAGATGTACATCGTTCCTTCCTTGTCTATGTATGCGTCTCGCTCGAATTTCACCACTGGACGTTCCAATCCAATGGGTTGATCGGGGTTGTGCATTTACACCACTTGTCTTCGCAAACCATCCTCATAGATGCGAGCACCTAAGCGGTTGGTTCGGAGAAATTCTAACTGAGTCCTATAGGGTCCTTCTGGTTTTTCTAAATATGCAACATTTGACCCTCCTTCTGGTCTTTCTGTGCTAAATGCCATTTTCGATTCACTCGTATCTGAGCTCTCGTAGGGGTAACTAGTGTTCAATTGTTGAGCCCACGATCGTGCAGTGGTTCCTACACTTGCTTCTGATGATCTAAGGCTTCGTTGGTCTGACTTACCTATGTGTTTGCCCAATCCAAGGTTCATGAATTTTCTTCCTCTCACCGTTAGTGTTCCTTGTTTCTTACTTTCTTGATTCTTTTTAATTTCCTTTAGATTCTTGTCTCAATGTATGCGTCAGGAATTCGAGTTTCTGTGGCACTTTGAGTTCTTGTTCCGTCAGACTTAGGTTCTTTCCTTTAGGTTTTCGTATCACACCTTTACTTTTAGTCTTGGACTTAAAAAATGTGAAATATCTTGAACTTGAGGCGTTCCTATCATCTTTAATCCACAATGCTAACGTTTTAGCCTAACCTAAGAATTGACTGAGGGGGTTGAGTAATCTTCCAACCTCGAGTCAGCTTTTTTGGTTGCTCTAATGCCCAAGAAGCCGCGCTTCCCAAGCTTCACGTTCCTCACTACCTTGCTTTGGTTGTCCTTGATTGCCCTTGCTAGACCTAGAAAAATCCAATATTAGACCAATTTCACAAATGGATGATTAAGCACTTGAGTTTATACACTTTTAAAGGTCCTTTCCCTTTTGCCCAAAGTTCCAATGCCCCCTGGCTTTCTAGTCCCAACTATGTCAACCTCAAATTAGCTTATCTAAAAATCAATGTATTCTTTATGAAAAAAACAGTTGAGGTCACGTATTACTCGTCAAGAGATTTCTAAAGAGCTATAAAGCTCAAAAAACGGACTTCGGATGAAAAAGTTATGACCGTTCAGGCCCTCGGGGGTAAAAACTGATAATCAGGTTTCTCTTCAAATATGAGCTAAGGGGTCTCCTATGAGTGCAATGATCCAAAATTTTTCACCAAATAGCCCCAAAATTGGCCAAAAATTGAAACCCTAAAATTTGCATTTGGGGTGAGCAATCGCGATGGTCTAGGACTGTCGCGATGGTCCAGGCGAACCATCGCGATGGCGTGATGCGTGAACCGTCGCGATGGTCTAAATGTGAGCAATCGTGATGGTCAGAGTGAGGCGTCGCGATGGTCCGATTGAGTGAACAATCCCGATGGCGTCAGTCAACGGTCAACGTGAACCGTCGTGATGGTCCAAAGTGAACCGTCGCGATGGTCATAGATGCGATGGCGTGAGCCAATCGTGATGGTCCAAAGTTTGAGTCATCGCGATGGTGTAAGGGTCTCGTCGTGATGGCGTGGCTAGTGAGCAATCATGATGGTCTAATTTGACACGTGGCACTATCGAGGCAATGGCATGGGCCAATCGCGATGGCGTGGGGTCGACGTTGCATTGCGATGATCAAGGATCGTCGCAATGGTTCAAGTGAACCGTCACGATGGTGCGAGACCGTCGCGATGGTCCGGCCGAGCCATCGCGATGGCTTGAGCCAATCGCGATGGTGTGACACAATCGCGATGGTCTGAGCCAATCGCGATGGTCCACCAAAGTGTGAATTTTCAAGATGCATCTGTGGATTCCTATGTGCGCAAGTGTGCTCTACACGCTGGTGTGGTCACCTACCTCAAATTCTGAACTTTGCAGACCATCGCGATGGTCTGACACAGTCGGCAATTTCTGACAGAGAGTACATTTCTTACCTTTTTGCAGCTTTCCTGATGCACTGCAACTCTGTACCTGCAAGAAAACTCAAAAACACACAAGTACACACAAGCACAAAAGCTCTCTCTCTCTCTCGCACATGCACAAATGAGGGGAAACGAAGAGAATGGGTGGATATGGTGTATTTTCTGATTTTTTTGGAGTGGAAGATGATGATGCGGTGATGAAGATGGAGTGTGGGGGAGGTGAAAAACACTAAAAACTAAGTAAAAACAACAACAAAAACTGAAATTTTTACCTTCCAATGCCACTTCTGCTATACTCTTACCATCACACATTCGTCCTAGACTTGATCCCCCGCAACGGCGCCAAATTTGGTGTTGCTCTAGCACAATGGTGAGAACCACGTTAAGAAGCTCCACCTCCTTAATGTCATTCTGCGGAAGAGATAGGAGTGATATGAAGATCGTGAATGTGAGATGAAGTGAGAGTGAAGGTGAGAAGCATAGAGATGCACACACATATACACACACACTACGAAGAGACAAGCAAGACACAATGGAAGGTGAGAAATCAACTCTATTGCTCAAGAACACTCTTACAAGCTCAAATAGCTCTAAGCTCTTCTCTACTCAAACAAGCTAATACTAAGTCACCTCAAAAATGAGCTCTCTGGCTCTTTTTATAGATTATAGACTAGTTTTGACCGGTTTCACATCTAGTGACCGGCATAGTTAAAAAATAGGTCCTAGATGCTATTTGAAAGAGTAAACGGTGTCTAAAAATAACCAAAATTGATATGCTCATTCTACCTAAGCTCCTCAAGCTCAAGGACTCCTCGGCTTGCACAAAATGGAGCTATAAATTAAGAAAAGGGGTTTTCTATGTTACATATGTTACAATAGTGATAAAAATCACTGTTGGAGGTTTTTGAAAAGTATTTTAAAATATAATTCTTTGAAAAAAGATCCGACTGACTCATTGCTATGTCTTTACATGCTTCCGTGTCTTCTATGCCTTTGGCTACTGCCAACACAAGTGATATATGGAATGCTTTGGATGAGCATTTCCAAAACACCACAAAGTCAAGGAAGGCATCCTTGTGGGCATAATTTACCACATTCAAGAAGAAAGCCTCTCAATCCACCTCAGATTATGTAACAAGAATGGAGGACATTGCAGATGCATTAGGAGCAGTTGATGAAGATCTTGAGGAGGATAAATTGGTAAGGCAAATCCTTACAGGTTTGAGAGGTGATGACCAATGGAAGCCATTCATTTTGTCTACTGAATTATCACTAGATCATTTTACTCCTGATTTAAATCAGTTGCTAGGACACATGTTAACCTTTGATGTCAAAGGTGAAAGTGATAAAAGTGCAGGTCAAGCAATGTATTCAAAGGATAAGAAGAAGAATAGCAAAGGGAAGCACAAGCAAATGAAGATGAAGGTACAACTAGCCAAGCTAACTTCCTAAGAGGAAGAGGAGGTGGCACAGGTAAAGGAAGAGGCAGAAGTAATAAAGATGGAGGCAAAGCTTGCTAGATTTGTGGTAAGACAAATCATTTAGCTAATGATTGTTGGCATAATACTCAGAATAATGGTGGATATAATCAAAACTTTAATTTAAGAGGAAGAGGTGGCAGAAATCAAAGAGGTAATTTCAGAGGTAGAGGTAGTAGAGGATACTTTGGAAGAAATGCAGGTAGAGGTTTCTAAAGTCAACAATACAACAATACCTACTACAATTATGCTTCAGATCAAAAGGAGAATTCAACATTGATAATGAATGCAAATTGTGAAAGACAAAGTGAAGATCAAAGAGTCTTCTACATTGACTCAGGGTGTAGCAATCACCTGAGTGGAAACATAGCTTTGATGAGTGATTTGGAGAATAAGGTAACTAATCATGTAGTTCAAACAGGTGACAATACAAAGCACAATGTGAAGTCAATTGGATCAGTGGAGGCCAAGGATGGAAGTACTCTCTTGAGTAATGTTTTGTATGTTCCTACAATTCCAAAGAATTTGATAAGTGTAGGACAAATTGTTGAAAAAGGTTATGAAGTTAGGTTCACTAATGAAGGAGTTTTTGTTGAAGACCCTAGTAATGAGTATAAACAAATTGTTTCAAGGAAGAAATAAGGAAGAATCTTCACATTGAAGATTCAAGGTAACATTGGTCATGCCTTGTACACCTATGGAGGACATAAGATCTCAGAGTTAGATCTTTGGCACAAAAGGCTTGGACATTTTAATGAAAGAGGTATTAAAGATATGGTTAACAATGGTTCAGTGCTTGGATTGCCTAATGTTGCAGGTCAACATATGACATACAAATGTGAGGCATGTCAATTAGGTAAGGCTCATAAGCAATCTTATTCCAAGCATGGTTTTATGTATTCAGAGAAGCTTGAGTTGGTACACACAGATGTGTGGGGACCATAAAAGGATTTAAGTATCAATGGTTCAAGGTATTATGTGATTTATGTTGATGATGCTACCAGATGGATCACTATCTATGTGATCAAAGATAAGTCAGAGGTATTCAATACATTCAAACATTATCATGTGTATGTAGAGAGAATTACAGGTCAAAAGTTGAAGAGACTAATGTCACATGGAGGGGGAGAGTATTTCTCTAATGAGTTCAGTGATTACTTGTGGAATGCAGGTATAAAAAGGGAAATTACTTGCAAGTACTCTCCTCAACAAAATGGTGTAGCAGAAGGAGAAATAGAACACTTGTTGAGTTTGCAAGATCCATGATGAAGGAGAAAAATTGCCCAAATTATTTCTGGGCTGAGGCTGTAAATACAGGCACATATTTGGTCAATAGATTACCATGTAAAGCTTTGCAGGGTATGACACCATATGAGGCATGGTGGGGTAAGAGACCTAATCTAGATCATTGCAAAGTATTTGGATGTTTGGCATATGCATATGTGCCATCTCAATTGAGGCATAAATTGGAACCTAAAGCTGAAAAATATGTGTTCAATGGATATGATGATAAGCAGATGGGATATAGGTTGTGGAGTCCATCCACAAAACAATTCCTTGTGTCAAAGGATGTTACATTTGATGAGCAAGGTACTTGGTATGTAGGTACAATCAATATTTATGCAGGTGATGAAGAAATTGTGAATCAAAAGAAAGGTAAATCAAAGGTTCAGATATTTGATGAAGAGGAAACAATGAAGTACAGGTTGAAGTTGAAGAAGTGCCAAGGTTTGATCCAGAATGTGAAGAACCAGAAACCTCAAGGAGTGGAGAACTCAGAAGGTCAACAAGACATAAATGGCAACCTACAAGGTATAGTTATGACACTTCTTTTTTGGCTACCAAAGATTATGCTTATATGATAAAGGCGGATGAAGACCCTTCTACATATGAAGAAGCAAAAGGTAAGGAAAATTGGGAGAAACCTATGCAGGAAGAGTATAATGCATTGATGGAGAATCAGACATGGGATTTTGTTCCTAAACCAAATAGTCAGAAGATCATTGGACGCAAATGGGTCTACAAGACAAAGAGGTTTGTAGATGGAAGTATGTCTAGGTATAAAGCTAGACTTGTTGTCAAAGGGTTTGCTCAGACATATGGTATAGATTATGATGAGACCTATAGTCCTGTGGCAAAGGTGACAACCATCATGACACTCATAGCCATTGCTGTTGGTGTAAATCACAAGCATACACATTTGGCTTGAAAGATATCATGAAGACTCTACATGCATGAAGAACCATAGGAACATATGCTAGTGATTACTTACCACTTTACCTCATTGTAAAAGTCAATTTGACTTAGAATCTTCTGTAATCACCTACCCAAATGATTCGTGGAAAAGTTAGTTCACTTGATTGAGATAATATCTCCAAGTTTTTAGAAGCTTGATTAGAGGGAGCCAAGAATTTGAATTTGAATTCAAACTCTTACACATTTCATATAAAAGGTGAACTTGAAAAGTCACGAATAGAGAGATCACTCCTGAGCTTCATTCTACTGTCATTGAGTGTGTGTGAGGACTACATCATAGCCTACACCTCTCTAAACCATTAGGCAATGCTACCTATGCCAATGGGATTGTACACAAGTGTTAATTAATAGATATATTTACATCATTCATCTCTGTGTTCTCTACTAGTCTACTCAAAAGTCTGTCAACTTGTCAAGGGCATATCTCAGTCAATACTACTCCACATTCAGTGATTCAAAGCTTGTTGGATTCAGCTTGAAGTCTACTACATGCTGTCAAAAATTGAACACATTTCAAGGGCATATCTCAGTCAATACTACTCCACATTCAAAAACTTGTCAAGGGCATATCTCAGTCAATACTACTCCACATTCAGTGATTCAAAGCTTGTTGGATTCAGCTTGAAGTCTACTACATGCTTGATTAGAGGGAGGCAAGAATTTGAATTTGAATTCAAATTCTTACACATTTCATATAAAAGGTGAACTTGAAAAGTCGCGAATAGAGAGATCACTCCTGAGCTTCATTCTACTGTCATTGAGTGTGTGTGAGGACTACATCATAGCCTACACCTCTCTAAACCATTAGGCAATTCTACCTATGCCAATGGGATTGTACACAAGTGTTAATTAATAGATATATTTACATCATTCATCTCTGTGTTCTCTACTAGTCTACTCAAAAGTCTGTCAACTTGTCAAGGGCATATCTCAGTCAATACTACTCCACATTCAGTGATTCAAAGGTTGTTGGATTCAACTTGAAGTCTACTACATGCTGTCAAAAACTGAAGACATTCCATTCAGCAGATTCAGAGAAATCTTCGTCGAGGTGCTCACTGGTCTATCTCTGCTACAATCCTAAAAAGTCGGGGGTATACCAAATCTTGCTAAATTAATTTCTCTTAGCATAGTTCATTATTTTATATCATTCCACTTGCAAATGTTAGCTTACTAAGCTAATTGAATACCCCTAGATGGAATTTTATCAATTGCTACTGTGCTGGTCACACTGAGCAAAACATTGAGCACGTGTCAAGACCAAAATAGAAAGTTTTCTTGACTTTGTGACTTCCAAAGTTATCTGTTTTGATTCAATCATTACACACTTCATTTCCAAAGGACATAGGCCATTTCCTGGTGTCATCGGAAAGCTAAGGGAGTCTACTAATCAAGTCTGAAGCTAAAGAGGGCTGGTACAAAGCAGGTTTTAGCAGTACCTACTCAATCTCTTGGATCATCCATCCATCTTCCCAACAGTGGTATCAGAGCAAATAAGGTGGGAGATGGTTTTCCTTCATTCATTGATAAATTGGACAAGAACAACTATCAAGCTTCGTCTCTAAGGATGAAGAACTACTTGCAAGGAAGGAGTCTCTATGGATACATCTCAGGAGATGAGGAATCACCCTCATTCAAAGCAAGAGGATTGCCAACCAAGGAAGAACAAGAGAAGCTCAATACATGGTGTGCAAAAGATGCATTGGCAAGGTCTTATCTACTCAACTCTATATCTGACTTTCTTTTACCTCATATAAGAAATTGTAAGACTTCCAAGGGACTTGGGAAACCTTGTCATCATATTTTTCCTCCAATACAAGGGCTAGGAAAAATCAGTTGTGGATTGAATTCACAACACTAAGGAAGCAACCTAAGCAAGCTGTTTCAGAATTTGTGACCAAGATCAAAGATGTTGCAGATCAGTTAGCAAGCATAGGAGAAGAAATTGAAGAAGAACAGATTGTGAGGCAGGTAATTAATGGAATCAAGGCTGATGACAAGTGGGAAAGCTTCACCACTTCAATGGATCTCTACATGGACATGCATACCCCAGATCTTACAACTCTCATGGGACAACTATTTACACATGAAGCAAAGCTCAGAAAGAATGGAGATACATCCAAAGGTAACAACTCTTCTGCCCTATACACTGATAAGAAGTCTAAGGATAAAGGTAAGAGTAAGAAGGTGGAAGATGAAGGCTCTACCTCCCAAGCCAACTATGCAGGGAGAGGTAGATCTTCAAAAGGTAGGGGCAGAGGAGGTAAGCAAGGTAGGGGGAGACCCTATAATTCATCACCATGTAACATTTGTGGTTTATCAAACCACACCATAGATGAGTGTTTCAAGAATTATAAAAATCAAAGAGGAAGAGGCTACCAAAGAGGTGGATACTCTCAGTCTAGAGGAAGGTTCAACCATCACCAAGGCCACAACAACAATTACAACAACAACTACAACAACAATTACAATGGTAACTACCAAGGAGGATTCAAAACTAGAAGGGACTACAACAACTACACAGAAGAGCAGGATGACTCTCTCTTGATCATGAACATGACTTCAAAGTCAGGTACAAATGATGATCACTTGTTTTATATTGATTCAGGGTGTTCAAATCATGTGGCTCGTAATGTGGCACTACTCTCTGATCTTGAGGAACCAAAAGGTAAACACCAAGTCCAAACAGGTGATGATACAAAGCATTCTGTAGTTAAAGTTGGAAATGTGAAGACTTGTGATGGTAATCAGAATTTGTTGAGCATAGTACTTTATGTACCAACAATTACAAAGAACTTAATGAGTGTTGGGTAGATTGTAGAGAAAGGCTTGCAGGGCAGGTTCAATCAATATGGAGCATTTGTGGAGGACCCAAGACATGGATTCAAAAGGATAGCTAAAGGAGAAAAATCAGGTAGACTTTTCACTTTTGAGTTGGAAGATACAAAAAATATTGCATTATATAGTTATAAGGATCAGACACTTTCAGAGCTTGAGATTTGGCACAAGAGATTAGGGCATATAGGAGAAAGGACCTTGAAGCAAATGTGCAGGGACAAATGTGTGCTTGGGATACCTAATGTATCCAAGCAACATATGATTTACAAGTGTGTTGCTTGTCAATTTTGTAAGTCTCACAGGTTACCCTTCGCAAGGAAAGGATATATGCATGAAGACTACCTAGAGCTGGTACACACAGATGTTTGGGGACCTAGCAAAGACCCCTCAATCTCAGGTTCAAGGTACTATGTGTCTTTTATCGATGACTATAGCAGATGGACTGTATTATACTTTATGAAGCACAAGGATGAGGTGTTTAATTGCTTTAAAAAATATATTGCATTAGTTGAAAATCAGATAGGAAGGAACTTGAAGAGGCTAAGGTCAGATGGAGGAGGTGAACACTTCTCCAATGAATTTGAGGACTTCTTGCATGACAGAGGCATCAAAAAGGAAATAACCACAAGGTACTCTCTTGAACAGAATGGGATAGCTGAAAGAAGAAATAGGTTAATTGTTGAGACAGCTAGATCTATGCTTAATGAGAAGAAGTTACCTAACTACCTATGGGCAGAGAGTGTCTCTACTGCCACCTATCTCATAAACAGGTTACCATCAAAATCACTTGATGGTATGACACCTTATGAACCTTGGCATGGTAAAAGACCATCATTAGATCATTGCAAAATTTTTGGATGTGTAGCATATGTATGCATTCCTTCACAGGTAAGAGGAAAGCTAGATCCCAAGGCTGAAAAATGTATTTTCATTGGATATGATTTAAATAAAAAAGGTTACAGGTTTTATAACCCTACCAATAAGGGATTTATGGTAAGCAGAGATGTGATCTTTGATGAGAATGATTCTTGGTATGAGAATGAATGCAGGAAGGTCAAATTACCCTATGATTTGGAAGAGGAATTTCCAAAACTTACAAAGGAGGAACCAACTCAAAAAGAAGACTCAAGTTCAGATGATGAAGATACAATCAACCTTGAAGTGTTCAAGGCATGGAAGTCCAAAGGCAAAATGAAGATGAAGAAGCTTGAAGACATACCTGAATCTTCAGCTCAACCCTTTAGGAGATCACAAAGGGAAAGTAAAAAACCTATCAGATATGGGTATGATACATCTCTTGTTACTAAACACTCAGTTTATCTTGCCAAGGATTTATTAAATGAAGAACCAGGTTCATATGAAGAAGCAATCACAAAATCAGAATGGAAAGAAGCTATGGATGAGGAGATTGAAGCACTCAAGGAGAGTGATACATGGGAATTAGTACCCAAGAAGGACTCCATGAAGGTAATAGGATCCAGATGGATCTATAAGTTGAAAAGAAATTTTGATGGCACAATTAATAGGTACAAGGCCAGGTTAGTAGCCAAGGGTTTTGCACAAACCCAAGGCATTGACTATGAAGAAACATTTTCTCCTGTGGCCAAGATGCCAACAATCAGAGTATTGGTGAGTGTGGCTGCATCAAAGAATTGGAACATGTACCAATTGGATGTCAAGAATGCTTTCTTGAATGGATGGATCTCAGAAGAGGTTTATATGTCACAATCTCCTGGCTATGAAGACCCTAAGAAGGTAACTTATGTTTGTAAATTAAAGAAGGCTTTATATGGATTGAAGCAGGCACCTAGGGCATGGAATTACAGGCTAACTACATACCTCCAAGACCAAGGATTTATTATGAGCAAGGCAGATACTTCTTTGTTCATTAAAAGAAGTAATTCAGAGGTAATATATCTCTGTGTTTATGTTGATGACATCATCATTACAGGTAATGATGTCAATGGAATCAGATACATCAAAAGTCAGATGATGAAGGAGTTCAAGATCAATGATCTTGGATTATTGAAATATTTTTTAGGGCTTGAGTTAGTTTACACTAATTCAGGGATATACATTACTCAGAAGAAGTATGTACAGGACATGTTGAAGAAGTTTCACTTGCAGGATGCTAAAGCAGCAACCACTCCGATGGAGGTGAACCTAAAGCTAAGTGCCCATGAAGGTGATGAAGTCCAAGACATTAGAGGTTATCAAAGTATGGTGGGTAGCTTGAACTATGCTACCTTAACTAGAATTGACATTGCATATGGAGTTAGTGTGCTAAGTCAATTTATGCACAAGCCAAGGAGACCTCACTTAGAGGCTGCCAAGAGAATATTGAAGTATCTCAAGGGTACATAGAACCATGGTTTTTATTTTCCTTATACTTCAGATATTGATATAAAAGTCTATTCAGATGCATATTGGGCAGGATGCAAGGATGATAGGAGGAGCACTTCACGATACATTTCTTTTGTAGGTGACAAACCAATTTCATGGTCTACAAAGAAGCAACCAACTGTTGCATTGTCTTCTACAGAGGCAGAATATAGAGGGCTAGCTAATGCCACTCAAGAAGCAATTTGGATTAAGCTTTTGTATATAGAATTGGGCCTATATACTAGGCCTCCAATTATCTTTGGAGATAATACAAGTTCTCTTCACCTTGCAGCTAATCCTATCTATCATGCTAGAACAAAACACATAGAAGTACATTACCATTATGTAAGGGAGAAGTTGCTAAGCAAGGACATTCAGCTGACTTACGTGTCAACCAACATGCAATGTGCAGATTTGCTGACTAAAGCTTTGGATGGAACCAAACTTTGCAGGTTCAAATCTATGATTGGATTGCAAGATATAATTGAAGATTGAGGATGAAGACTTAAGCCAAAATGTTTGGCTTGAGGGGGAGCTGTTGGTGTAAATCACAAGCCTACACATTTGGCTTGAAAGATATCATGAAGACTCTACATGCATGAAGAACCATAGGAACATATGCTAGTGATTACTTACCACTTTACCTCATTGTAAAAGTCAATTTGACTTAGAATCTTTTGTAATCACCTACCCAAATGATTCGTGGAAAAGTTAGTTCACTTGATTGAGAGAATATCTCCAAGTTTTTAGAAGCTTGATTAGAGGGAGCCAAGAATTTAAATTTGAATTCAAATTCTTACACATTTCATATAAAAGGTGAACTTGAAAAGTCACGAATAGAGAGATCACTCCCGAGCTTCATTCTACTGTAATTGAGTGTGTGTGAGGACTACATCATAGCCTACACCTCTCTAAACCATTAGGCAATTCTACCTATGCCAATGGGATTGTACACAAGTATTAATTAATAGATATATTTACATCATTCATCTCTGTGTTCTCTACTAGTCTACTCAAAAGTTTGTCAACTTTTCAAGGGCCTATCTCAGTCAATACTACTCCAAATTCAGTGATTCAAAGCTTGTTGGATTTAGCTTGAAGTCTACTACATGCTATCAAAAGTTGAAGACATTCCATTCAGCAGATTCAGAGAAATCTTCGTCGAGGTGCTCACTGGTCTATCTCTGCTACAGTCCTAAAAAGTCGGGGGTATACCAAATCTTGGTAAATTAATTTCTCTTAGCATAGTTAATTATTTTATATCATTCCACTTGCAAATGTTAGCTTACTAAGCTAATTGAATACCCCTAGAAGGAGTTTTATCAATTGCTACTATGTTGGTCACATTGAGCAAAACATTGAGCAAGTGTCAAGACCAAAATAGAAAGTTTTCTTGACTTTGTGACTTCCAAAGTTATCTGTTTTGATTCAATCATTACACACTTCATTTCCAAAGGACATAGGCCATTTCTTGGTGTCATTGGAAAGCTAAGGGAGTCTACTAATCAAGTCTGAAGCTAAAGAGGACTGGTACAAAGCAGGTTTTAGCAGTACCTACTCAATCTCTTGGATCATCCATCCATCTTCCCAACAATTGCTGCATGTAAAGGTTGGAAATTATGTCAATTAGATGTGAAGAATGCTTTTCTAAATGGTTACATTTCAGATGATGTTTTCATGGAGCAACCATAAGGATTCAGAAATGAAAGGTATCCAGATCATGTATGTAAGCTCAAGAGAGCTTTGTATGGTTTGAAGCAAGCCCCAAGGGCATGGAATTATAGACTTGTGAAGTTCTTGAAGGAACTTGGTTTTCAAGTATCTAAATCAGATAGTAGCTTGCTTGTTAAAGCAAGTGATGATGGGTTCATTTACATGTGCAGATATGTTGATGATATAATTCTTACAGGTATAGATGAGAAAGGCATTCAAAGCCTAAAGAAGCAAATGGAAAAAGAGTTCAAGATTAGTTACTTGGGAGATTTTTCATATTTCTTGGGCATGGAGATCTCATATACTCAACATGGAGTGTATGTAACTCAAGAAAGGTACTTGAACAACTTGTTGATCAAGTTTAAGATGAATGATTGCAGGGTAGCACCTACTCCAATGGAGATGAATCATAATTTGAGCAGATATGGTGGAGAAGAGTTCAAGGACATGAAGCTATATCAAAGTTTGGTTGGTAGTCTGATCTATGCTACATTACCTAGGCCTGATTTGTCATATGCAGTTGGAGTATTATCTCAATTCATGCATTGTCCTAGGAAAGAACATTGGGTTGCAGGACAAGGAGTGTTGAGGTACATTAAGGGTACACTCAAAGAAGGTTTGTTATGGTTTTACATCAGATACAAACATCAAGATATATAATGATATAGATTGGGCAGGTAACCCTGATG
>CM035416.1:3861593-3884093 GCA_020310875.1 Ceratopteris richardii | reverse complement strand
CATATTCACGATCTTCATATCACTCCTATCTCTTCCGCAGATTGACATTAAGGAGGTGGAGCTTCTTAACGTGGTTCTCACCATTGTGCTAGAGCAACACCAAACTTGGTGCCGTTGCCGGGGATCGAGTCTAGGACGAATGTGTGATGGTAAGAGTATAGCAAGAAGTGGCATTGGAAGGTAAAAATTTCAGCTTTTCTTGTTGTTTTAGTTAGTTTTTAGTGTTTTTCACCTCCCCCACACTCCATCTTCCTCACCGCATCATCATCTTCCACTCCAAAAAAATCAGAAAATTCACCATATCCACCCATTCTCCTCATTTCCCCTCATTTGTACATGCAAGAGAGAGAGAGGGCTTTTGTGCTTGTATGTGCTTTTGTGTTTTTGAGTTTTCTTGCAGGTACAAAGCTCCAGAGCATCACAAAAGCTTCCAAAATGTAAAAATGTACTTTCTATCAGATTTCTGCCGTGTGTGTCAGACCATCGTGATGGTCTATCAACTTTGACATTTTTGGTAAGCGACCACACCAGGAGGTAGGCGACACCAGTGCATACACGGATCCACAAATGCTTTGCAAAAATTCATAGTTTGGTGGACCATCGCGATTGGCTCAGACCATCCCGATTGTGTCACACCATCGCGATTGGCTCACGCCATTGCGATGGCTCGGCCGGACCATCGCGACGGTCTCACGCCATCGCGACGGTTCACTTGAACCATCGTGATAGTCCTTGACCATCGGGACGATCGTGTCGACCACACGCCATCGCGATTGGCTCATGCCATCGCGCCGATGTTGCCACGTGGCAAGCTAGATCATCACGACGATACCCTCAGACCATCGCGACGCCTCAAAATTTGAACCATCGCAATTGGCTCAAGCCATCGTGCCTCGTGACCATCGCGACGGGCTCAGGCTATCGCGATTGTCCTGTTGACCATTGACCAATGCCATCGCGATTGCTCGTTGATTAGACCATCGCGACGGTTCATTCACACCATCGCGATCATTCACTTCAGACCATCATGATAGTTCGCGCCTTTGGACCATCGCGATTGTGCCACGCCATCGCGATGGTTCATCTGCACCATCGCGATTATCCCAGACCATCGCGATTATCCCAGACCATCGTGATTGTCCACCCCAAACGCAATTTTTAGGGTTTGATTTTTTGGGCAAATTTGGGGCTATTTTTTGAAAATTTTTGGGTGATTGTACTCATAGGAGACCCCTTAGCTCATGTTTGGAGAAAAACCTGTTTGTTAGAATTTATCCTTGAGGGCCTGAATGGTCATATCTTGTTCATCCGAAGTCCATTTTTTGAGCTTAATAGCTCGTTCGAAAGCTCTTTACGAGTACTATGTGACCTCAATTGTTTTTTTTTTTCAAAAAGAAGATGTTGTTTTTTTAGAGAGGATAAATTGAGGTTGACCATCTTTGGGACTAGAAAAGCCAGGGGGCAATATAAAAATTTTGGGCAAAAGGGAAGGGACCTTTAAAAGTGTATATATTCAAGTGCTTGATCATCCATTTGAGAATTGATCTAATAGTGAAATTTTGCAGGTCTAGCAAGGACAAGCAAGGGCAAACAAAGCAAGGCAAAGCAAGGTAGTGAAGAACGCAGGGCTTGGGAAGCGCGGCTTCTTGGGCATCAGAGCAACCAAAGGAGCTGACTTGAGGTTGGAAGAATACTCAACCCCCTCAGTCAATTATTAGCTTAGGCTAAACGGTAGCATTGTGGATTAACGACGATAGGAATGCATCAAGTGCAAGAGACGTAATCTTTTAAGTCTAAGACTAAGGATAAGAGTGTGTGATACGAAAACCTAAAGGAAAGAACTTAAGTCTGACGGAACGAGAACTCAAAAGTACCACGGAAGAAGGAACGATGTACATCATAAGTACTTAGCCAAACAATACCAATGAGTTTGGTGTAATTCAGTTAGAAACGGAAGCTAAAGCCTCAAGAAAAGAGCCATTAGAAGAACCTAAGACGCCTAGAGGGAAATCTGTACTGACACGAGTACTAGTTCCATATTGGATCCCTCAGGACAACAGAAGCATAGAGTTGTTTGTGAATAAAGAGATAGACGAAGCATTTTGGAGATACAGAATGGAACAACCCAGTGAGGTAGGCTCCATCATAATCTACGAGTTTAAGGACCCGGATACACCTAGAAAGGTGATATACCTGGATGAAACCTCAGAAAGAGTGTTTGTAGTACCAGATCACGCGAGAAATACCTATACATGGAGAGATGAGTTGGTATTCCCTCCATCACGAACAAATGAAAACACAAGCCATCAAGGGGCAGGAACATCCTCAGCCCATGGCACTCAAAGAGAGAAGAACAAAGAGAGATCAGTAGTAAGTTTCAATCATCCCATAGGGAGAGATAGAACTACCGTGGACCCTGATAGAGTGGATAGACAAAGAGAACCTAGAATACCAGGTGGTAGAGATGATTTTCCTCTACCTAGACCACGTGAACACGCCAGAATATTAAGACCCACTCACTTAGTAAAGTCCATGAAAAACTACTTTGATGGGACAAGAGATCTCTATGACCATGTTGCAGAATTTAAGCAAGTGCTACGAGCAGAACAAGTAGAAGACATGTTTGCGCAATATAATGAATTTGGACTAATGTTAAAGAATACCACTTTAACTTGGTTCCAACCATTGCAACAAAGGAAATTTAGAAACATCCATCACTTTTTAGAGTCATTCATCACGAAATTCTCTAAAAGTGGGATCAGACATGATACATCTTCATTGATTCATAGTTTCAAACAGATCCCTCAAGAAACAGTTAGACTGGAAGGATGTAGGTTTAGACAATATATTGAGAGATGTCCTATGCAAGAGCTACCCTCATAGGCCAAGCAAGTGTCATTGTTTTTAGATGGCTTGTTGAGCTCTAAACTACGCTCCTATCTATACTTGAAGGAACCGAGAATGCTAGAGCAATGTGTAAGAATTTGCATAGACATTGATGATAACTTAGGGGACAAGTTGGAACTCTCAAAAGTCTATAAGGACTCAGATTGTTCATCTCTAGCATCTTCAAAATTGTCTAGTTCGATAGAAGATCTAGCAGAAAAAGTGGCCCAGTAACTAGGAGTTTCTAGTAAATAGATGCCCAGGTTAACAACAAACAAGCGTTGTTACACCTGTGGTGGTGATCATATGGCGAATGTGTGTCCCAATGCAACACAACCGCAAGCCAACCCTAGTGGCCAGTATTGTACTATTGAGAGACGATACACGAATCACACGGCTCAAGACTGCCCATACAACAAACAAGTAGTGAGACAGAACTACTTGTAAGCATACGCATAGCTAGGTAGGTATCAAGGCCAATACAATGCTTAGCCTCATTACTATAGGCCTCCTCAGAACTACCCTTATCAGGCTCAACAGAGACCACAACCTGTTTTAGCACAGAAGCCATCCCCACCAGCTAATGTCATCTCAGTTAAATACGCTGCTGTAGAAGAGAACCTCAATAGGTCTTTAGTGCCTTCATCACCCCTAATCACAAAAAGTGACCCGAACTCAAATAGTTTTGACTCTACTCATGTAGATAGCCCACCCGCGTATTACATAGAGTCACCAGAACACGTGGAGACATATCAATACAATAGTACACCATTGGAACCTAGTTGGGAGCCCGACTACACAAATGTGATGTACACAAACCCGAATCCGCGGCCCCAATTGAGACAGCAAAGACCACAGGGCCCTAGAAGACCATGCTTTAGATGTCAAGGAGATCATTTTATAAAGGATTGTCCACATCCTCCGATAGCAAGACAATCACAATATTATAACATACAAGGCTTTTGTGCCGATTGTGGTAAAGAGCATGTCATAAAAGATTGTCCTAAGAACCCTGCTAATGCTTCAAATGTGACACCAATCAACGTGATAAGTATTGTAAACAATGCAGATGGATCCAATCCTACATACGTGCCTATCCAAGCTATAACAAGAGCTCAGATGCTCTTACAAAATCAACAGCTTAATCAAGAGAAAATAGCCAAAACTAGTGAAGTTGGAGAGTCTAGCAGTAAAAAGATGAAATCTTGGAAAGATTCTAGAGAAAGAATTAAGAGAAAATGGAGTAGGAGGATAACAGAGTTGGAAGGAAGTCTCAAGGAATCGAGAGCCAAGATCCTAGAATTGACTTCACAAGAATTGAATCAAGAGAACCCAGTCCAGAGATCAGGATCAGTTTTAGCCGAACCCATACCAGAAAACGTAGACATGATGTTTCGCACGTATCAAGCAAGATTAAAAGAAGGACCTCAGATAGCAAAAATGAGTAAGAACTATTCGAGAGCAGATCTAGAAATCGAGAGAACTAAACTTTGTATGAAAATGGTAAAATTAGCACAAGCAATGTTCGAAGCCTCTAGATATCTTAATTGGAACAACACGGCAAAACCGGAATTACACTTTCAAGGATTAATGGAGAGGCTAGAATACTTGATTGACAGCAGGGAGAAAAAGAATCTGCATAGGAACCCTATTGTTTTGGAGACACAGGAAAGGAATGCACCATCCCTGTCTCAAGTATCCAACACAGAGGGAGAAGACAACCTGTCTTCCATACATAGGTACTCACATGAATTTCTGAGAGAAATCCAAGAAGAGAAGTGGAGAAAAGAACAAGGAACACATCCTGCTATTCAAGAAATACACGACTTGGACAGGTGTTGGGATAGATGGATGGATGCTCCAAGAGACTGAACCTGCTTTGTACCAGCCCTCTTTTGCTTCAAAGTTGATACGTAGACCTTCTTAGCTTTCCAATAACACCAAAAATTAGCCTATGTACTTTGGAAGTGATGTGTGTAATGATTGAACCACAACAGATAACCTTGAAGTTCACAAACTCAAGAAAAACTTCTATTTTTGTCTTGATATCTGCTGAATGTTTTGCTCAATGTGACCAGCACAATAGAAATTGATAAAATTCCTTCTAGGGGTATTTAATTAGCTTAGTAAGCTACCATTTGCAAGTCTAATGATGTAAAAAGATAAACTATGCTAAGAGAAATCAATTTAGCAAGTTTAGCTATACCCTCGACTTTTTAGGACTGTAGTAGAAAATGACCAGAGTTCACCTCGACGCTGATTTCTCTGAAATGACTGAATAGAATTACTTCAAATTTTGACAGAATGTAGAGAACTTTGAGCTGAATCCAACAAACTTTGAATCACTAAATTTGGTGAAGAATTGACCGCGATATGCCCTTGTCAAGTTGACAGACTTTTGAGTAGACTAACAGAGAACTCAGAGATGAATGATGTACACACACTCAAAATGAGTAGAATGAGGCTCGGGAATGATCACTCTTACCCGCGACTTTTCATATTCACTCTTTATATGTAATGAGCAAAGATTTGAATTCAAATTCAAATTTTGGCTCCCTATGATCAAGCTCCTAAATGCTTGGAGATATTCCTTCAATCAAATGAACTACTTTTGCCACGACTCACTTAGGTAGGTGATTACAAAAGATTCCAAGTCAATTTGACTTTTACAATGAGGTAAAGGTGTAATTAACCACTAGCATATGTTCCTATGCTTCTTCATGTATGTGTAGACTTCAACGTATCCTTTGAGCCAAATGTGTAGGCTTGCAATTGACACCAACAATAGGAACACACAATAAGGTACCAGAGATACCCGTAGAAAGAATCGGAGATGTAAGCGAAGGAGAGGAAGGTAACACTTATCTTCCAATAACCCATCATGGCTACACCATGAAAGCCATCTTAGATTTAGGATCTGGAGTAGCCATCGCTACCACCGCTTTATGGAAACGTTGGGGTAAGGCAGCACTAAGACCCACCAGCATGAAGCTACAAAAGCATTTCAATTCATGATTTTGTGCCTTAGGATGAATGTTCTATCCCAAAACAAAGCCAATAGCATATACCGAATCTAAAATGTCATGCAAAGCTAAGAATTACCTTAAGTACATATCTTGTTGTAGAGACATATTGTGATCAATAACACTTGTCTCAAGCCTATAAGTTTTAAGTGCAAAAGGAGTGAAAAGCATAACATATCATCATTAGATCATCATCATTTTTTTTTAATATAGTTCATACATAAGAAATGAGTGATATCTTTTAAATAAATGAACTCATATGTATTTTAAGACATATGTCATCTTTGGTGGATTCAAGATGAGCAAGTAAAATCATTATAACAATTCGCTTCTAATTGTTAACCTTATTCCATCGTTTATGGGGTTACTTTTGCATGCGCAACCATCAATGGTATAGATTTGTTTAGATAAAACATAGCTTAAAAACACAAATTCATTTTTTGCGCGTAGCATCTCAAGCCTTGAATAGACACATAGTTTTCACTAAAACATAACGAAGTAATTTTCATGACTTGCTTGAATAAGAGCTAGCCTTCCGTATATAAGGTTTCAATATATCATGAACTACTCAAGAGATAATAATAGAATCAATATGAATCACAAGTAGTTCATAATAGAGTATCACGTTCTTGCATTAATTCACGCATAATTCTTTGGTATGAATTCAAAACATAGCATTTACTAACTCGCTACTATAACATACATAGCTACGTTTCTTGGAGTATTTATTAGATACAAAATCTGTGTTAATCAACAAGTCTTAGCATGCACAACTGAGCTAATGTAAAAGCAGATGTCTCTTTGAAAATCTTAAACTTTCTTACAGCTAATGTAAAAGCAGATGTCTCTTTGAAAATCTTAAACTTTCTTACAGTACAATGCACAGCAAGGAATTCAACTGAATCACTTTGCAGCCTTTGATCATCAAGCGCATGTTTAGCAAATTCTATAAGTTGAAGAAAGTAGTTGTAGATGAGTAGAACGGTAAAACAAAAATATTCAGTCAAGCAGTCCTCAACAAAGAAATTAATATGCAAGAATCGGCATATTAGATGATTTCATCGATAGCAAAATCTATCAGATTATACGTCGAAAGAAACAATTCAAAACAGAGAATAGTAAGCAGAAAGAATCGAACATATGATTATACTTAGATGCATCAGCAACCTAAGATAACACTTTCAATCTAATGGCACAACATTTTTTGCTAAATTATTTTCACAAGATATAAATTGTTGCTGCCGCCAAACTTCACCTACAGTGGCCCGTTAAATTCGTCATCTGGCAATCTCACTTTTATGACACATAGTAAATGGAGATTGATCATATTATGAATTGCATGAAGCACTAAATATAACAGAGAGTTGTCGTAAAAATCTGAGAATTCGGTCACTAGCAGATATCAAATCATTTCGCTAGTCCCTATCAAAGGATTGAATCATGCGTGAGAAAATCAAAACATTTACCGAAGTAGACGAAGTCGTTAGCACTATTAGCACTGTCGAAAAGAGATTCTGAATGCATCAACGTTGACGTTGTTAGCCCTCCTTCTCCTCTTTCAGATTTTGCACATCAGTTTTTTCCCCTTCTATCAGTTCTCTGCCTAATCGAATCACCCTGCAAAGATTTATTGGGCAATTTTGGATTCCTTTTTGGACTTCTTGGCCTTCTCCGATGATGACTTCTTCGCTTTCTCTGATGATCACTTCTTTAGCAACAGAACCAGAAGAATGTAAAGACGCACACCTCCGCTGGCAATGGTTTTTACATTCCTCACTCCTCCTCAATTGTCTTCTGTATCCTCCTCAGATTCGATGCATGTGTAATCTCCAGGATCGGAGCTGCAACAAGATTATTCGACTATCGAATGTCTTGCACGAAGTTCTTGTTCATTATCGATGCCGTTTGACCTTTCACCTTCCAATCGTAGATGTTCAGATAGCTTGGAAAACCGTTGATTTATCGAAAGTTCTGCAGGTATTACCTGCGTAGAAATGCTTTCAGCACCTCCAATTTATGTCTGTTTGCTGACTATATCTTTCCCTTTTCTACAGCGCCCAAGCGGCCAGGAATTTCCCCTTTGTATACCAGCTTTCCCGTATGAGTATTCTAATCACTCCATCTCTAGGCGCGGTCAATTTTGGGAAGATAAGTGAGTGATGAAAGCACGTCAGGACCCGAAGGACTCCTCCATGGCTCATAACTTGAGCTTTAAGTATATCCCCATGCTCTTGACTATTCCCTTCCTTTCTATGGGTAAGGCTCGGTGCCTTCTTTCACTAAAGAACTGCCTTCCGTGTCCTTGAATAAAGACGCTGATCCATCTCCTCCTTCCCCGTCGCGTGCACTATCTCCTATTTCCTCGTCCTTCACCAATCAGCAGATCAGAGACCTTTCACCCTGAGATGTCGGTTCTCCTTCCTATTTCTGTCTTCTCCTCTCCATACGCACAAATTAGATCCGAGACGTGCCTCCCCTCCTGGAAAGAGAGGAAATGGACTTTTTGCATGCCTCTTTATATTGCTCTGTTATGAGCTGCCCCCCTCTCCTGCATGCGCACTTTCCATCCGATTTGTCGGCCCTCTTCCATGCAATTCTGCCACACATCTCCTAGTAAAATGCTATTTTGACCCTTCATTTGCGTTTTTCTTCTATCCACAAACTGTTTGTCTCCAACTGTACCATTTATTGGCTGCGCATATTCCCATCAATTGCTGAATTTAATGTCTCTCTAAGCTTCAGCGTGAACTTCATAAGATTTGATCTGATAATGCTTTAACATCTGAACTCTACTTACTCTCTTTTCAATGTGAATATACATTAGCCCTGTCAAACACTCAGAGTGCATGGGAAAGAAAACATTAAGTGCCTATGCAAGGCCGTGTAATGGGGGCCCTATACATGCATACTCTAAGTGCATCAAAAACATAATGGTGCAAAACTCGAGGTTTTATGGTATCTAAGCAAGGAAACTCTCAATACTGACAATTCCACTTTCTCACAGATGCAATCTCTCTTCCATACTCATAACTACACTCTCTCTATTCTCGCAAAACTTGATTCATTATTTTTTCAATGATGTTTACCTATTTATCTAATGTGCAGATGGACATGCTTCTATTGGTTTTAAAAGACGTGCTTTCTACTCATTTGTATGTGCATATTTGGTGTGCAATGCATCTCAATATGGTGCAATAAAGATTTGGGTTAACAGGAGAACTAAGAAAAAAGACAAGGCTTTCTGATCTTCACTTCACTTCCCATTTCTATTGCCTTCCTTCGATCTTCTCCTGCATTCAAACACTAAACACGTGATAAGAAATATCGAATCAAAATATTCATATGTACACATAGAATTCATGAAAGGACTTTATGGTATGTATAGATGATTCAAAAACTGTTGCTCTTCTATCCAAAGCTTTGATTAGTACCTGTTATCAAAACCCTCATAAAGATCATTATCATAAAATAATCATTAAATTAATTATATCTATAAAAACTCATTAATTCAACCTTTTTCCTTCAATTAGTACTTACCTTTTGATGAGGGAGATGGTAAAACTCCCGCTCATAATTACCTTTTGATGAGGGAGAGGTGAAACTCCCGCTCATAATTACCTTTTGATGAGGGAAAGGTAAAACTCCCGTTCATAATTACCTTTTGATGAGGGAGAGATAAAACTCTTGTGCTCGTAATTACCTTTTGATGAGGGAGAGGTAAAACTCCCGTGCTCGTAATTATCTTTTGATGAAGGAGAGATAAAACTCCCGTGCTCATAATTACCTTTTGATGAGGGAGAGGTAAAACTCCCGTTCATAATTAACTTTTGATGAGGGAGAGGTAAAACTCCCATGCTCGTAATTACCTTTTGATGAGGGAGAGGTAAAACTTCCGTGCTCGTAATTATCTTTTGATGAGGGAGAGATAAAACTCCCGTGCTCATAATTACCTTTTGATGAGGGAGAGATAAAACTCCTGTGCTCGTAATTACCTTTTGATGAGGGAGAGGTAAAACTCCCGTGCTCGTAATTATCTTTTGATGAGGGAGAGATAAAACTCCTATGCTCGTAATTACCTTTTGATGAGGGAGAGGTAAAACTCCCGTGCTCGTAATTATCTTTTGATGAGGGAGAGATAAAACTCTCGTGCTCATAATTACCTTTTGATGAGGGAGAGATAAAACTCCCGTGCTTGTAATTACCTTTTGATGAGGGAGAGGTAAAACTCCCGTTAATTTATGTTTTTGTTTTTGACCTTTAAGAACATGTTCATTTAAAAACAGAAATTCAAGCATACCTTACCTGAGATTGTCGGGCCATGGTGTTTCACGTCGGGTTCACCAATTTGTCGGCGTGATAGCGACGGTCGGTGGATCAAGCCAACCACCGAAATTAGGGCGCACGCGGGGTGCTTGGAGCAATCTCAGGTAGGGTCTAAAAGTGGGAATTTTCCCAAACAACATAAACTCAAGAAAAATACTTCAGTCTAACTCAAAGGCTTATAGTATCATCAACTTTTCATAGTGTGTAAGTCAATGTAATAAGCTTAAAGCAATGAAAACAAAACCTTAGGTGCAATGGAAGTCAAAGGTATGGAAACAAAACCTCAAGGTAATTGATTTGTTCTTTTGGAAAAAATTCAACGATCCTATTTGATCGATTACAACCAGTTGGTGACCTATACCTTCTGCATGACTGACCTTCAGATATATTTTGCAAAAAACCTTTCAAAGCTCACAAAAAAATATGTATGTCTGTTGCAAAAGAGATTTGACAATGAAAAAGTTTAATCCAAATTCTTATTATCTTTTTTTTCTCTTTAATATGAATCTTTATACCGTATTAATAGCACACTTGGAAACTTACACGTTTGTGAAGAAATTGTACATTGTCTCTTTACGTATGTGAAATTAGAACGACACAACTTCATACCATCTCTAGACCGACACAACTTCATACTATCTCTAGACAGTCAATATCATGTAAGATAATAGCGCATCCATAGCTTCTCATACACTCGATTCTAATGTGTCGTAGCAAAGGTTAATCAAACCAAGGATAATGTATCAAGTTTTAAAAATGTTTTCGGATGTGTATGGTGAAGCAAAATTTCCGCACAATATGAGTAGTTAGATTCCAGCCCAAACCTACAAAGAGCAATCACAAATAGTTTTCGTAAAGGGTAAATAAATCCTTATATACAACAAAATAGTTGCGCAAATAATTTATTTCACAAGGATCATTTCGTATAATATTTGAATTCATATCAAGTTCTTCAACATGCCAATTCTCACCAAGACGACTCCTCGAGATCGTTCGTTGATTAAGAAGAAACAATCATCAGTGCTAGCTCAACAAACTGTGACACGTGACACTGTCATGCTTTGGCAAGAATATTCTATCAAAAATATTTTCAATAGAATATACAAACAATGTTTCATATTCGTGAGAGAATAAAACCTGTCAGATGTATGCGGATGGTGTTTGAGGTCATCAGAGTAGATCACAGTTGTCCTTAATTCTCATCAATCATAAAACTTCTAACAACAGCAGAATTCATCGTTGTACATTAGATATATGAGCGAGATGAAGTTGCACAGAAGATGTAAAGAACAGTTGCAATTTTATGTCAGAACACTACAGATTTTGATCTCAATATCTGCACTTTGTTTTAGATAATACCTTAGTAGAGCTGATCAGACAAAACTGTTGTTGTTGACGTCGGCCATAAATGATGATCATAGCTTGTAGATAAAGCGATGGTCATTGCAAACAGATATCAAAGATTTGATATCAGAGAGTAAACGCGTGCCTTGATGTCGGATGAGCGATTGATGGGTGTTGTCGAGTCAACCACAGGGAACAGTGCAATCAAAAGAATTTCAGTTCGCTAGAACTGAACTGATGATCATGGAGTAAGACGCAGATGTCCGCATGCTCAAGTATGATGGAGATTCAAAGAGCAAATTAGTATTTCAATAAACTCATATATACTTTGACTCTTTCATGAACATTCAGTTAATATAATATTAATTGAGCATCACGAAGACATCCGTGTTTGATCAAATTAGATAAGTCAATCTTAACTATTACATGTTAACTCTCTTGTCAAAAAGGTCATAAATAATGAAGCATTACAATCATCCGAGAAATATACTGTTGATTGGATTCAGATCATTTGTTTAATTTGTCTAAGTCCTCATTATGCGCACTAATGTACCTTAAAGATCAAGTCATTACATATACGATCAAAATTTGGAATTATATTAATATAACTTTGAATTAAGAAATTTGAGCGCATCATTTGCAGCAACTATAGTCATGTATTTAACATCTAACATCTGCAAATAACGTAGCAACTATAGATGTTCAACTCAAAATTAAAGAAATTAATTTAGATGCATGACAATCTAAACAGAGGCACGCACGAGTTTGCTTATGATGAAATGAGAATCTGATCTATAGAGGTATGCGACTCTCTGTGGTATTCAAAATCAAGAAGTGTAACAACCATGAATAGGAAAAACTTCACTTGTGAACTGAAAAGGCAAATATTATTGAGTTGCATCTTTCTCTTCTGCGTGGAGCATTTCTATATAGATGAAAGATATGTCATATTAATTCATTAGTACAGTACATGAATTTCGGAGACAAAGCGGAAACATGCATCGAATCAGAAAACTAACAAAAATTCATAGATGGCAATACCGTCGCTTTGTTGAGTCTCTAGCTCTACGCAATATCTTTAGGACTGAAAATTGTAGATTTCTGAAGTATTTATACCAGTGCTAGCTTCTCTTGATTCTCCAATGAGCGTCGAGCATCCTCTTTCCATCACTCAAATGTTTCAGTGTCCTTTATGTCAACTTTGAATAGCATTCTCCTCGCGTCAAAGTTCCGATGCGTATTATTGTCGTCCCTCAGAGCAGATGTCTGCATGTGTGAGCTCCTTTCTCCTCTCTGAAATGGTCTGCGCCCTCCACCTCCTCTGTCGTCTCAGAATCTATCTGTGCCAGAAATAATCAAGTATAGTTGGCCTCCCTTTCCAGCAGCGGCTCCTCCACAGATAAATAGCGCCCTCTTCTATCGTTATTCTCCACTTATCTCTGCATACGTGCCCTCCTCCCTCTGTGAGTTCTGTTTTTGTCTCTAAACATGCACCTCTGAATTCCCTCAATTGAGGAGCTCCGATGCATGATCTCAGCGTTTTTGCATGTCCGCCACACACACTTCAGTTTTTATGCGTTCATCTTTTGGTTTTTTTTAGTAATCAAAAGACAACTTTTTTCTTATGCTTGCTCTTGAGCTACTTTATCAATTTGTTGCCCGCTTTAAACTTCATAAACTCTATTTGTTAGAATAAACACTCATAAATAACCATCCTACAAGTGAAGCTCATAGTGAAGATACACAACATTAATAAAGTCACCATGAATCACTATTTCAATAGCTCTGAATCATTAAGAGTTGGAAATTCATTGGCCTCCAAGATTACACCACATAAGCCTTTGTCATATATGTTAGAGTCAAACCAAGGCTTTCATCACATCAATGCTTTGAAAGAGATTTGTCATGATCCCATCATATCATCAGCACTTAATATTTTATCGATGCCACCGATCAACTGAAGAGCATCATTTCAATGATGACATCAAAGTCGTGGTTTGATTAAAGCAAGTCTTCTTCACCTATAATATAACCTATCAAGTCTTTGCTCATAAGATGAGCTTCCATCCTCATTGACCATGCTGGATAATTGTCTCTATCCAGTTTCTCTATCTGAAGAGAATCTCCCATCCTTTCTTCACCCGTGTATTAAATCCTTCAAGCTTTATGAGGAATATGGTTACCTTTACTTTGAATGAAGTTCCTTCTGTCTTCCTTGATATCTTCTGGCCTCTATCTCAAGCTTTGCTCTCAAGCTTTCAACTTTTGAATCTTCAATTGTTGAATTCTTTATGGCTGTAGCAGTCGGGGTACTGTTTTCTTCAATTTTGATACTTCCTGCTCTGATACCACTGATGCAGAGTGTTAATCTCCAAAAGAACAAGCTACTCTTGAAATTAGAGCACCTCTATATCAAGAGTAACTTAAAACCTTCACCAACTTGGAGGATCAATACTTAATTTCCAAATTCTTGAACAAACTCTGAAGAAGGTGACTACACAAAAAGTTTGCTGCACATAACTCACTGATTGACTTATCAATTGTGTAAAGTTTTTTATAAAACTTTGTACAAGGTGTCGCCTATAGTTTGCACACCTCCTGCAAATTAAATCATTCCAAAAGACTTAGTAGATCTTGAGAAATGATCTTAACAAGTCACCTATGTCTAAAACTATAGTTCTTTACAGTCGACTTTGACACCTATAACTTCTTAAGCTTGATTCTCTCAAACTAGAACCCGTTTAATCAAATGCTTTTAGTTATAGGTAGCTTACCTTCCAACTTAAAGAATGAGTGCTTGCTTGCTCAAAAGTTTACAATGTGGAAGGAGAACTGACCAAAACATTAGCATCGAATTTTGCGCCTCTTGCAAGATCACATCTTTACATTTACACATGTAAATGTTCCTACACTCAACTCTTATAGCCCGAACACAATTAGAAGCTGAAAATTTGTACAGAGGTCAATCAACTATAGAATTAGACTTGTACAAAAGCATTTCACAATAGATTCAACACACAAGGAGAACTCTAAGAAATATCGGGTGCAACGTTTCTTCAATTGTGGAAAACTTTACATCTGAGTGATGAGACAGATCTTAATCACTTCTAAAGTGTCTATTGACTCATACAACTTCGAATTTCTCTATTCACATGCTCTTCCATATTTGCCCCCACATTTTCTTTGTATATATAGGCAAATATGTACAAGTTCATCAACATACAAAAGTATAATTGAACTAACTCTAAAGTAATGTTCATATGTATACACATCTTCATTCTCTAAACATGTACTTTCTTCATGCTTCATATCTTGATCTTTTCTTCAGTCCTTGACTTCCAAACCTTCATCAAAACTTCAATTGTTGATTGCCTTGCACCAACAATCTATCTATCTATCTATCTATCTATCTATCTATCTATCTATCTATCTACCTATCTATCTATCTATCTATCTATCTATCTATCTATCTATCTATCTATCTATCTATCTATCTATCTATCTATCTATCTATCTATCTATCTATCTATCTATCTATCTATCTATCTATCTATCTATCTATCTATCTATCTACCTCTCTATCTATCTATCTATCTATCTATCTATCTATCTATCTATCTATCTATCTATCTATCTATCTATCTATCTATCTATCTATCTATCTATCTATCTATCTATCTATCTATCTATCTATCTATCTATCTATCTATCTATCTATCTGTCTATCTACCTTCCTATTTATCTGTCTATCTATATATCTATCTATCTGTCTATCTATCTATCTATCTATCTATCTATCTATCTATCTATCTATCTATCTATCTATCTATCTATCTATCTATCTATCTATCTATCTATCTATCTATCTATCTATCTATCTATCTATCCATCTATCTTGTTGGGATAATGTTGGCGAAAAACTTCGGCTTTTAACGCCTACTGTTGCGGAAATACTTTCGCCCTGAAGATGGGTTTCGCGACAAGGCTTGAACTCTGTCAGGCCTGCGGAAAATGCCGCGCCACCGTAATAGGATGCTAAGCTAGAGTGATTCAGAATACCTCTGTAATCAACAGTAGCTCAGCCTAATTTACGTTGCTTTAACTGTGTTATTCTGCGACTCAGGTTCCACCGGAACTTCACCCGACTGTTACTGGACTGACACCGTAGTAGTACCGGAACTTCACCGAAATAAACTTAGTTCTGCTCGTAATCGCTTCAGATGAACTTATGTGAAGTAAGGAAGTGGTGTGGAGTTTCCTTCACCGAATGAACTTCCTACAGTTCTGAACTGCTACTTTCCGGTTAACTTTTGTACTGTGTGTACATCTTCATTCCACCGGAAACTGTGATCAGCTTAAAGTAGAGACGTCTAGCTACAAGATGAGCTATCTCTCATACAAAGCTTCAACCTCTGCTACGAGTTATACTTCGTTGTTCTATCGAAAAAACTTGTTTTCTGAGAAACTGTAACTGACCAGAAATTACTGAAACATGTTTACTGAGTAAACTGTTATACGCCGAAACATGCGTTTACAGAGAAGGTACTGAAGCACGTTTAGTAACGAGTCGTGACAGTTAACGATAAACTAAGCTTCCTACCGTAACACGAAATAGCTTCAGATTCTTCACAAGTAAAGATTGTGCGCAGACATCCACATGAACATGTGTTTTCGATTAGAGAAGATGTGTACAAGTAAGCTTGGCCTCTTCTCGCTCAAGCTACAGAAACTCTCCTACAGTGAGTAGTTTCTTGTTTCCATCTCTCTTCAGATGAAAGGACCCGACACTTCAGGCTTGTGTTATTCATCTGTACATACGCGATCTATGGCGTCTTCTGAGAACTTCTAACTCTCTCTTCACTCATACGCGATCTATGGCGTCTTCTCTCAGTCTCTCGTTTTCCTCTGTGTATCAGTGTGATGCTCTCTCTCACTTCTCTGTGTCTCTCTCATACATCTACTTCTGCGTCTGCGTCTGCATCTAGTTCTTCAAATCTTGCTGTATATATATACAATTTCTTTGGCGCTCCTTTGCTCTGTCATTCTTCAATTCGCGTTATGCGCGCCTTACGCGTCCGCCGCGGTTAATTGCTCTGTTGTGCGGACACCGCGCACTAACTTCGCATACTGTACACCTGTGCACCGATTTTCTGAAGATTCCGTTTCTGTCTTGTTTATTGCGTCAAATTTGTGAGTGTTTCCTTAACAGCTCCCCCTCAATCACTAATTTGACCTCTTCCGGTCTTTCATATATCTTTCTTTCTTTTATTCCTGCCATCTCTTTGAATCTGTTCGTCTTTGTTCCATCCAAGCTCTTTGTCAGAATATCTGCAATTTGATCTTTCGTAGGAGTGTAGACTATTTCTATCTCTTTCTCCATTACTTTTTCCCTTAGGAAATGGTATTGAATCTCTATGTGTTTTGTTCTTGCATGAAACACAGGATTCGCTGCAAGATACAGCGAGCTCATATTATCTCCATGTATGATTGGTATACTTTGATCTATACCCATGCTTTTAAGTAAGGTCTGCATCCATATTACTTCTTTTGCTGCTTCTACCAGTCCTTTGTATTCTGCTTCTGTTGATGATAAGGCTACTGTGTGTTGCTTCTTCGAACACCAGCTTACCAGCTTATCTCCTAGGTATATCATATACCCATGCGTTGATCTTCGGTCATCTTGACTTCCTGCCCAATCTGAGTCACTATATGCTCTGAGCTTTATATCTGACGTAAAAGGATAATATAATCCTTCCTTTATAGTTCTTTTGATATATCTGAGAACTCTTTGTCCTGCAACCCAATGTTGCTCTGTCGGACAATGCATAAACTGTGAGAGAACTCCCACGGGAAAACTAAGATCCGGTCTTGTCAGCGTAGCATATATTAAGCTTCCTACTAACGATTGATACTTCTTCATATCTTTAAACTCTGTACCACTAAATTTGCTGAGTTTATGATTTACTTCAAGCGGTGTTGAAGCTTCTCTGCAATTTTCCATTTTGAACTTCTTCAGTAAGTTCAGGAGATACCTTTCTTGTGTGACATATACACCATGATCTGTATATGTGATTTCCATTCCTAGAAAGTATGATAACTTTCCTAGGTCACTGATCTTGAATTCCTTTTCTAGCAGTTTCTTTACCTCTGTGATTCCTGCTTCTGAGGTTCCTGTAATTATTATGTCATCTACATAAATACAAATGTAGATCATTCCTTCTTCTGTTCTTTTGATGAGTAGACTTGCATCTGCCTTCGAACTTTGGTATCCAAGTTCGTTTAGATACTTCACGAGTCTGTAGTTCCAAGCTCTTGGAGCTTGCTTCAGTCCATAAAGTGCTTTTCTTAACCTGCAAACAAAATTTGGGTATCTGGAACTTATAAACCCTTCCGGTTGTTCCATATAGACTTCATCTGATATATATCCATTCAGGAATGCATTCTTTATATCTAGCTGACTTAGCTTCCATCCTTTTGATGCTGCTATAGCAATTACTGTCCTTATAGTTGACATCTTTGCCACCGGACTGAATGTCTCGTCATAGTCTATGCCATGCGTCTGAGCATAGCCCTTGATAACCAGTCTCGCTTTATGTCTGGCTATCCTTCCATCTGCAAGTTTTTTAACTTTGAACACCCATTTATTTCCAATTACTTTCTTACCGTTTGGTTTAGGAACAAGCTCCCATGTCTTGTTCTCTTCCAGTGCGGTGAATTCTTCTTCCATTGCTTCTTGCCATTGCTTCTTGCCTTTGGCTTCGTCATAGCTCTGAGGTTCCTCTTCTTCTTTAACCATATATGCATAATCTTGTTGAGTTATATATGATGTATCATACGAGTATCTTTCCGGTTGTCTTCTTACTCTGTTTGACCTTCTTAGCTCATATTCTTCGTGCGTGTCTGAGTACCCGTCTTCATCTTCGTTCCTTATACCTGTTCCGGTTCTGGACGTACTCGCCTCGTCTTCTTTGTTTACCTGTACGATTGTTTTACCTTTCTCTTTTCTTTTTATCTCTTCTTCAAATTCTTCAGCTGTATGACTCTGATCTGCATACCAGCTTTTCTGTTCATCAAATGTTACATCCCTGGAAACAGTAAAATGTTTGGTTAGAGGACTCCATAACCTGTAACCCATCTGTTTCTCATCATATCCGACGAATACATATTTCTCTGCTTTTGGTTCAAGTTTATGTCTGAGTTGAGACGGTACATAAGCATACGCTACTGATCCAAACACTTTGCAGTGATCAAGTGTTGGCTTCTTTCCCCACCAGGCTTCATAAGGGGTCATTCCTTCTAACGCTGTACATGGTAACCTGTTTACCAAGTATGTAGCTGTATTTACAGCTTCAGCCCAAAGATAATCCGGGCAATTCTTTTCTTTTAGCATAGCCCGTGCAAACTCGACTAGAGTTCGGTTTCTCCTTTCTGCTACACCATTCTGTTGTGGTGTATACCTGCAGGTTATTTCTCTCTTAATACCTGCATTCCAAAGATAGTCATTGAATTCTCGGGAGAAGTATTCTCCCCCTCCATCAGACCTCAGTCTTTTAAGCTTTCGTCCGGTGAGTCTTTCAGCATATGCATGAAAATGTCTGAAAGCTCCAAACACTTCTGATTTCTCTTTTAGAACATAAAGAGTTATCCACCTTGTGGCATCATCAATGAATAAAACATAGTACCTTGATCCGCTGATTGATCCTTCTTTCGTTGGTCCCCATACATCTGTATGTATGAGTTCCAGCACGCCATCATGTTTGAATCCTTTCTTCTGGAAAGGTAACCTGTGGGCTTTTCCCATCTGACAGGCTTCGCATTTGTGAATCATATGTTGGTTCTGTACGTTCGGTAATCCCAGTACAGACTGATTCGCTATCATAGCTTTGATTCCTTTTTCGTGAAAATGACCTAATCTCTTGTGCCAGAGATCAAGTTCTGTAATTACCTTTTCATCATGCGTGAGCAGTGCTTGGCCAATGTTCCCTTGTACTCTTAAGGTAAAGAGTCTGCCTTCTTTCTTACCAGAAACGATCTGATAATATCCGTTCTTGGGATCTTCTACAAATACTCCTTTATTTGTGAATCTGACTTGAAAACCTTTTTCGACTATCTGTCCCACACTGATCAGATTTTTCGGTATTGTTGGAACATACAAAACATTGGTTAGGAAATCCGCTCCACTCTTGCATTTCACTTTCCCGATTGATTGTACTTTGTGTCTTGTATTGTCACCTGTTTGAACAGTGTGACTCGCACTTCCTTTTTCCAATTCTGACATCAGTTCTATGTTTCCTGATAAGTGATTAGAACATCCAGAGTCAATGTAAAATACCTTTAGATCTTCGTTATCAGATGTGCTGATTGAGTTCATCATCAATGATGTATGACTCTCATTCTGTGTGTCATTTGCGTAGTTGTTGTAGGTGGTGTTGTAGGATTGGCTCTGTCCCCAACTTCTTACTCCACCTCTACCGTAGCCTCCTCTTTGGCTTTGTCTTCCTCTTTGGAAGTTATTCTGATTTCTTCCGCTACTGCCTCTGCTATTGTTGTTTTGATTTTGATTTGATCCTTGTTGGTTGTGCCAACAGTCATGCGCCAGATGGTTACTTAGTCCACAAATCCAGCAAGCTTTCTTGGTGGTATTCTGGCGGCTTCTTCCTCTTGCTCTTCCTCTGCCAGTGCCTTTTCCTCTTGCGTAATAGGCCTGAGAGCTTGACTCTTCTTCGTCTTTTGACTTGCCTTTGTCTTTCTTCTTGTTCTTCATATACATTGCTGAGCTATGTCCTTTGTCTGCGTCTCCTTTCAGGTCTTGCTCATATGTGAGCATCAAACCAAGCAACTGATTTAACTCTGGTACAAAATGATTTAGGGAGAGTTCAGTTGATAGTACGAAAGGTTTCCACCTTTCATCTCCTCTCAAACCTGTGAGCACTTGCGCTATCAATCTATGATCTTCGACTTCTTCATTTATGGATCCAAGGCTATCTGCTAGATCCTTCATTTTAGTGACGTAGTCACTGATGCTTTGACTTGGCTTCTTTTTGAACGTTGTGAACTCGGACCATAGGCTGGCTTTCCTAGCTTTCGTAGTATTTTGGAAGTGATCTTCCAATGCACTCCATATGTCCTCCGCTTTCTCCAAACCTCTAATGTGCGGTAGCAGATGATCTGACACAGTGTTGTAGATGTAGGCTCTTGCCGTTGCATCTTTCTTTTGCCACAGCTTCAAAGCTTCTATCTCTTCCTTTTCTGGTTGGCTATCATCTTCAAAGGTCGGTTTCTTTTCTTCTCCGGTTACGTACATCATTAACTCCTTACTCATAAGTAAGGCTTCCATGCGCATTACCCATGCGGGATAATTATCTCTGTCCAGTTTATCAATTTGGACATGATCTGCCATGATCTTCTTCCTCTCGTGGAATGATCCGGCTCTTATACCGATTCTTGAAAAACTAGCCTGCTCTGATACCAATTGTTGGGATAATGTTGGCGAAAAACTTCGGCTTTTAACGCCTACTGTTGCGGAAATACTTTCGCCCTGAAGATGGGTTTCGCGACAAGGCTTGAACTCTGTCAGGCCTGCGGAAAATGCCGCGCCACCGTAATAGGATGCTAAGCTAGAGTGATTCAGAATACCTCTGTAATCAACAGTAGCTCAGCCTAATTTACGTTGCTTTAACTGTGTTATTCTGCGACTCAGGTTCCACCGGAACTTCACCCGACTGTTACTGGACTGACACCGTAGTAGTACCGGAACTTCACCGAAATAAACTTAGTTCTGCTCGTAATCGCTTCAGATGAACTTATGTGAAGTAAGGAAGTGGTGTGGAGTTTCCTTCACCGAATGAACTTCCTACAGTTCTGAACTGCTACTTTCCGGTTAACTTTTGTACTGTGTGTACATCTTCATTCCACCGGAAACTGTGATCAGCTTAAAGTAGAGACGTCTAGCTACAAGATGAGCTATCTCTCATACAAAGCTTCAACCTCTGCTACGAGTTATACTTCGTTGTTCTACCGAAAAAACTTGTTTTCTGAGAAACTGTAACTGACCAGAAATTACTGAAACATGTTTACTGAGTAAACTGTTATACGCCGAAACATGCGTTTACAGAGAAGGTACTGAAGCACGTTTAGTAACGAGTCGTGACAGTTAACGATAAACTAAGCTTCCTACCGTAACACGAAATAGCTTCAGATTCTTCACAAGTAAAGATTGTGCGCAGACATCCACATGAACATGTGTTTTCGATTAGAGAAGATGTGTACAAGTAAGCTTGGCCTCTTCTCGCTCAAGCTACAGAAACTCTCCTACAGTGAGTAGTTTCTTGTTTCCATCTCTCTTCAGATGAAAGGACCCGACACTTCAGGCTTGTGTTATTCATCTGTACATACGCGATCTATGGCGTCTTCTGAGAACTTCTAACTCTCTCTTCACTCATACGCGATCTATGGCGTCTTCTCTCAGTCTCTCGTTTTCCTCTGTGTATCAGTGTGATGCTCTCTCTCACTTCTCTGTGTCTCTCTCATACATCTACTTCTGCGTCTGCGTCTGCATCTAGTTCTTCAAATCTTGCTGTATATATATACAATTTCTTTGGCGCTCCTTTGCTCTGTCATTCTTCAATTCGCGTTATGCGCGCCTTACGCGTCCGCCGCGGTTAATTGCTCTGTTGTGCGGACACCGCGCACTAACTTCGCATACTGTACACCTGTGCACCGATTTTCTGAAGATTCCGTTTCTGTCTTGTTTATTGCGTCAAATTCGTGAGTGTTTCCTTAACATATCTATCTATCTCTCTGTCTATCTATCTGTCTATCTATCTGTCTATCTCTCTGTCTATCTCTCTGTCTATCTCTCTATCTATCTCTCTCTCTATCTCTCTGTCTACCTCTCTGTCTATCTCTCTGTCTATCTCTCTAT
>CM035416.1:3839093-3846593 GCA_020310875.1 Ceratopteris richardii | reverse complement strand
TGGGTCGGGGAGGTGAAACTGCGGAGAAGGTTAATGGAGGTGGAAATGGGAAAAGGGGTCTTATAGGTGTGGGGAAGGACGGGAAGGATGGAGGGAAGATTGGACTGGATAGAAAGGTGGATGTCCGAGGAGGAAAACTAGGTTGGGTGGGTGCCGGAATTGTGGGATGAATGGAAGTAAAGGAGGCTTCTGCTATAGTGCTATCCAAAGATGTGGATGGTCGGGGAGAGATCGGATGTACAGGGGAGATTGGATAGATGGGAGGTGATAGAGGAGCGGTTGGGGTGGTGGGTACTTCGGTCACAACGGTGGTATGTACAACAGTATTATAGGGCGAGGAGTCGATGACAATGGTGTCTTCTGCTACGGAGCCTTCGGGGATGAGACATGCTTCCCTGGCCTATTCTGAAGATTGGGCACCTTTGGGTACACGAATGTACTGACCTCGCCTTTATAATAGTCATACTCATTGAGGATCAAATTGCAGTAACGGCTTCCTCTGCAAATATCTTAATGCTTCATTAGATCCCACTAATTTAACAAGTTCCCTGAAGCCTTTGATGTATACTTCTTCAAAACCGCTTGTGATGAGTTCTTGTTCTATGAGTGCTTGGCTCTCTTCCTCAGTTAACTTCTTACGCGCCCAAACTTTTTCCATAGTACGATATAATTTCTTGATGGCCAGCGTATAAGCTGCCGCTTCAAAGGTTTCATCTTCATGAGTACTGGTATCACCTTGGGTGTCCGTGTGCTGTTCTTTATCATCTACCTGCACATTCTCTTGGGATTCATGAGTGCCCTGGCTAGCTTCATCATCACCCTCATCATCATCTGTTTCTTTTTGTTCTCTGTCCCAATTGGACACTTCCTGTCCTTGCTGTTGATCCGAGGGAGTGGTCGGGTAGCTTGGACGTTCATATTCTTGAGAAAAAAATTGACCTTCAGAAAACTGAAATTCATTTGAAAAGGCATCTGGCATTTCAAAATCAAAAGTTGTATCTATGGGTTCTGCTTCCAGGTTAGGTATCGGAAAAGAGAACGCTTCCGCACCAATAGTGGTGGGAACTTCTGCTGCAGTGGTTGTAGGTTCCTCGACTGATGTTGCCTGTGAGGTAACTGCACTGGTAGTGCCTTCTGTAACAATAGGTTGAGATAATCGTATGCGAATAGGTTGTACAGTTACAGGGGCTTCCGTCGAAGACTGTGCTGGAGAGGGCTGCGATGACGGTGATTCTGGGACCTGTAGGCATGGAATGGTTCCTCTCATGTGCTTTCCTGCTCGTCCCTTGCTGGACTTTCTGGCTTTCTTTGCTATCCCTTTGAATGCTTTCCACTCCTCACTTGTTATTGCACGCTCGATTGGTAAGTCATAGGCCAAACACATATAAATAATTATCGTGAGAGCACAACATCCATGGATTACTTTCTTTCTTTCCCATCTGTGTTGTGCTAGATACAATTGATCAATAATCCAACTAGCCAGATCAACTGTTTGTGGCCCAGTACAAGCTAAATATAAGCCAAACCAATGCGCTTGTGGGGCATAGTGAATTGATCCTGAGTGGGGAAAGCAAAGTGCTGCATACATATCCTCAATGGTTTAGAGAGCTCAGGTGTGATTGTTGAAATATCTTCCCACTTAATGACATCTCCACGTTTCATTGGTTCTAGAATCAGCCTTTTGCGCTCTATCGGAGTGTGCGTTCCATGTATCTTAATAGTAGCTCTAATCAAATATTTTGTCAAATAAAACCTTTTGAATGGGGGGTCATTCACCAAGGACGGAAAAATCAATGTGCCTGGTAGATCCTTGTTCTCCGAAGCTATTAAAGTGGTTACTAGATAATAGCATCTGTAGAAATCTGGTTTAGGCAAAGGATCACTGAAATATTCGGTGAAGCCTGCTCTTGCCCAAACATGCTTTAAGTCTTCTGTATTCTTCATTCCTTCAAACTCTCTTGAGAAAATTGGTACTTGCCCCATGTACGGTTATCAAAAGTTAAGTTGGCTTCAAAAATGAAATCTGCATCCGCTAAGGGTCCTGCTAGCCCTTGGAACCAATGAGAGTTGCAATGAATCTTCTCAGTGTATCCCCTAGGAGGATCGTCAATTGGCATAGGTCTTGGAAATCCTTGAAATTCTGGTGGTTGAGCCGTAGGATGTGGTTCAGCTAGTAATTCACCAATATTTGCCATGGGTGCACTGGTGCCAGCTTCAGATGGTCCTTCTCCTTGCATGATGAATGATGCGAGTGCCTACAAAAGATTCACACATTAGCACGGAAATTAATCATGATCCCATTAAAGTGAGACCGCAATCCGTTTCCATAACCGATGTGTAACCCGTGTAGCCGAGTGTTGTGATGTGGTTTATGGAATGATTGTTGCAAAACTAATGCAGGTCTCTAGACACCTACATGCTTCAGATGATGCATACATTTCTTGATGAGATGTTATTACAAGTGATGTTGGGTTATAGTGTGTGGATTTGTACATGGTTCAGTTGTGAATGAGTTATTACAAGGATGGTGTTTAGTCAGGGTGGGAGTAATGTTAGATAAGGTGGTCGGAGAAGTCGTCTGGATACGTTTCGGTATCCACTTCCTAAGAGTTTCTGAGCGGGTGATATGTTTCTGCTGAGGGACAAAAGGTGGTATCGGATGTGGTGGTATTGAAGGGTGAAGGGATTTCTGAGGGGTATATATTACATGGCTTGAGGGTTGAGCTATATTACACTATTTGGGTACCCAAATCTGCGTGGGTGTGGGTCGATTTGTAAGGTACTTCTTGGTGATCCAAATCTGTCGAATGTTCGTACTCGTGGAAGAAGGTCGAAAAGGCTTTGGATACTGCTTCTGATTCTGCCGTAACTTCTTCCTATTATTGTCCGCATTGGTGAAATCTGTCGGTGGTTTCTGTCCTTTTGGCATCCATATTTGTCTCATGCCGCTTGCTTTGTGATACTGATACTGCTGCTTTCTTTGTGTCGTCTGATATTGTCGTCGGGCTGGGTTCCTTCGTCGGGGTTGACTCCTTTGTGGCTGAGGTTGAGAGGTCGGATGGACACTCTGCTTTGGAAAAGAAGGGAGGTCCAACACTTGCGAAACTTGCCCATTAGGAAGTGAGGCATTATGTACCACAGATCTAGGCCAGTCCGCAGTAAGTGTGGAAGGATGGGCACTGCAAGGTGTTTTGCCCATGTTGCTACTGATGCAGTCCATCTAACCACTGATGAAGTCCACCTGACCTGTAGTGGTCCCCATTTCTCTGCTGCTCGAAGACAAGAGAAAATCTGTTGACGTCCTTTTGTCTGGCCCCTATCCATCGGCAAGCTCTAATGGGTTGACTTTGGAGGGAGCATGCTTAGCCGAGGGATTTGGCCCAATATCTTCCGGTCCTCTCTCGCGAGTGTTTCATAGGGTCTAGGGTTACATACCTCAAGCGGAGGGTTGTTAGGGAAGTCAAGCGGTATCACTCGCTTTTGATCTAAGGTTCTAATCTATAAGGAGCCTTGTCTAAGATTTAGCTCCACTGAGTGATCGTATAGCCAATCTTGGCCAAGGATTAGGGGTTCTATCAGGTTGTCATCATGGCACACTAGTAGCTTTGTTGTCATGGTTACTTCATTTAGGAGGATAGAAAGGTCCACCTCACCCATGCAAGGGGTTTCCATGCCCCCTAGCCCTATGAGGTATGCCTCAATTGGCCGCATTTCTATTCTTGAGTCCTTATAGTGGGACCATCTAATCACGCTAGTCACAGCTCTTGAGTCAATTAAAGCCCTGAGCTCTTGGCAAGGGTTGCCATGCTCTAGCCTGACTCTAATGAATGGTCTCCTATCCACTATGCTAGGATGAGTACTTGAATTTGCTTGACACATCGCCATGGGGTATATGGGTGTTGTTTCCAGATGGTTATAATGTTCTCTCCCTAGTCCTTGTCTTCTTAGTTTCATGTGCTTAATGAGTTCTATAGCTTCTGCCTAAGCTTCAGCACATATTCTATTTTCTTCCTCCTTATGCTTCTTTGCCAATGTGAGTCTTCTAAGCATATCCTCGATGAGAGGTTCCTGATAAATCTTAACTCTACAGCCACTAATGTAATTAGGCATTATGTCTCCTTCTAAGGTGCCTAATTGTACTACTCCACTTGTCGAGAGTTTGTTAATGATCATAGGTCCATAACCTCGCTTTTCTAGCTTCCGTGCGTGTTGTTTCAGCGTATATACTAGAACTAAATCTCCTTCTTTTAAGCCTTTATCCTTCACATGCGCATCAAAATATGTCTTTTGTCGCTTCTTTGCTGCGTATATTCCTGCTGCTGCTTTCAACCTGGTTTTTGCTAATCGTTCCAAGTCCATTATTCTTGATGATAATTCGTGGCCAGTCCACTGATGTTCTTGTGCAACCTTAAGGGTCGGTATCAAGAAGTCCAAAGGAAGCACATCATTCTGACCAAAAACCATCTGAAAGGGAGTTGCATTGAGTACGGTCTTGTAGGCCACCCGATATGCCCAAACAGCGTGGTGTAACTGTTTGTCCCAATTTCAACGTTTGTTGTTCACAAGTTTTGTCAGTATGTTACAAAGGATCTTGTTAGTGCTTTCTGCCTGACCATTGGCCTTAGGATGATATGGTGTGGATTTCTTGTGAATCACCATAAAATCCTGTAGCAAATATTCAATTACTTGGTTTAGAAAGTGAGTTGTAGTCGTGTGTGCATCATTATTTTTTGTGGCCTTGGCCTCTACCCATTTGGTAAGATAATATGTCAGAACAATAATGTATTCAACATGTGTACCTTTTGCAGGGGGGTTAATGGGTCCTACAAATTCTATACCCCACTTAGAAAATGCACGTCCTCCCATCATGGGTTTCAATGGCATTTCATCTCTGTGAGTAGGAAATTGAGTTCTTTGGCACACATCACATCTCTTTACATAGGTATGCGCATCCATGTGAATAGTGGACCACCATAATCCTGTAAAGAGGATGGCTTTTATTATCCTATCGGGTCCAAAATGACCTCTTGCAACGCCTTGGTGTGCAATCTCTAGTACGCTCAAATAATCGCTTTCATGAACACATTGTCTTAAATATCCATCTCATCCTCGTTTGTATAGATTATAGCCAATAAGTGAATATTCTTGAGCTTCCTGCTCTAGACTTCGTTGTCGTGCTAAGGTCATTCCTTGAGGGAATGTTTTCGTCCTCAAGTATGTCACTAAAGGTTCACTCTAGTCTGGTGTGAGAGACACGTGATATAACGTAGCATGTTCTACTGGTGGTCTTTCACAACAAACATGGCATTCTTTACACAACTTTTAGACATCTTCTTCCATCGAAGGCCAATATACTCCTAGTCTATTTAGAGTCTGCAACGTACGATGTTTCGAATGATGTTGCTTTAATGCACCTACGTGTGCTAATTGCAACCAATTTGCATGTTCTGATTCATCTACACAACAAGCATGAATCTTTTGATTATCTTGTTTATATATGCTTCCTGCTATGATTTGATATCTTTGAGACTTGGTAATCTCTCCTTCCTTGATCCTATCTCTCCTTCCTCCATACGTGAGAATAGGGACTATCGGCTTAGCCCATTCTCGTACTATCTCAAGGTTAAACAAATATGCATCTGGTAGTTCATCCATTATTCCTTGAGGAGCTTCTCCTGTGGTTAATCTTGAAAGGTGGTTAGCTCTAAGATGTGTCTTTCCTTTCTTGACTACTACTTCAAAATCATACTCCATGAGTAATAGAAACCAATGTATTAATCGTCACGTGTTACATGGCTTATTGACTAAGTACAGTAATGCTTGATGATCTGTGAAGAATTTGAACTTGTTTGCCAACAAATAATGCCTGAATTTCTTTACTGCTCATTCGGTCGTGGTGTAATTTCTTTCTGTTGCGTTCAACTGTGTGCTCACATAAGCTATGGGGAGATCTATGTTACCTTCATTTGTGGGTTGTGCTAACACACATCCTACGGCATAGTTAGATGCATCCACATGTACATGGAATGGCTTACTCCAATCTGGGGTTGTTAATATAGGTGCTGAGCACAAACGTCTTTTAAGTTCATTGAATGGATTCTCACACTCATCTGTCCATTCAAACTTGGTCAAAAGAGAGTACAGAGGCCTGGCTATAATTGCATACATGTGTATGAATCGTCTATAATAACCACAATGGCCCATAAATTCTTGTACTTCCTTTACGTTATTTGGTCTAGGTAGATCGGCAATCAGCTTCACTTTTTCTTCATCTGTCAAAATTCCATTCTTTGACACAATGTGACCTAGAATTTTGCCTTGTCTGACCATGAAAACACACTTTTCTGGGTTCAAACAAACCTGATATTCGTGACATTTGTCAAATACTTGCCTTAATTTTGGGATATGAGTCTGCCTTACATTGGAATGTGCACATAAGTCATCGACATGCACTTCCAAATTCTTGCGTAAGAATTCCTTAAACACATGACACATGAGTCGCAGGAAAGTGGTGGGTGCATTTGTCAAGCCAAATGGCATCACACAAAATGCAAATATGCCCCATTCTTTGGCAAAAGCCGTCTTGTGTTGATCTTCTGGAGCAATTGCTACTTGATTATAGTCTCAGAATCCATCAAGAAAGTTGTAAACTTCCTTGCCTGCAACTCGTTCCAATAAATGTTCCGTGATAGGAAGAGGATAACTATCTCTAATCGTGGCGGCATTACCTTTTTTAATGTTAATACACACACACAATTTTCCATTCTTGTTGGGCACAACCACAATGGGGGATATCCATTCAATATGCTCAATTTCGTAAATGAATCCTGCTTCTATCAAGCGGTCTATTTCTTCTTTAATCTTCGCAGTGTAGTTATCATTGTACGTGTACAGTTTTTGTTTCGTAGGTTTCGCATCGGGAGTCATAGGGATTTTATGGGAACATATATCTGGGTCTACTGCTTCAAAGACTCTGGGTCTACTCCTTTCAAGTCTTTGTAACTCCAAGCGAACACATCTCTATATTCTTGCAATAGGGCAACCAATTCTTCTTCTTCTTCAGTCGTCAAATCATGCCCTATGTAGGTACATTTCTCTTCTTCCCCTTCTATGGCAACTATGATTTTCTTGGTTTTCTCTCGATTATCATATACTTCTCCAACATAAGCTTTTCTGTTAGGCATTCATACCATGATTCGTCTATCTTCTATCTCATACTTCTTGAAGTTCTCCAGTACCTCAAACAAGAATTCTTCTTCTTTTGACATGGTTTCTTTCTTCTTTCTTTTCTTACCTTCACTTTTGACAGTCACTTGTGTGGCTAGCCTCACCTCATCCATAATTTCTCCGTGTCTCTGATGGTGAGTTTCTACTTCGTAGAAATATTCTTCCTCTGATGCAAAGGGTGGGTCCATAATAATTGACTCTAGATCAAAGTCACTTGCATCCTCAAATGCATCAGTGTTAGGTTCACACTCTTCTATAATTGAAAGCTTTCCT
>CM035416.1:3630708-3805708 GCA_020310875.1 Ceratopteris richardii | reverse complement strand
AGTCCTTGATTTGGACAAGTCAATTCAACTCAACTTTGATGTGCTCAAGGAAATCATAGAGTTCCTTGGGTACTACATCTTATGCTTTTCCATAGATATCCCACCTTATGAGGGTAAGTGGGTCCTATGTGACCTTTTGCTCTACATTCATCAAGGTGATGAAGCTTTCATGAATTGCCTTAAGGGCTTCATGGCAATCGCTGACCATGTAGAGCATTTATTGGATGAAATTGTGCCTTTGGTAAAACAACTTAACAAAAAGAAGAGGATGGGTACTAGGTACCTTTCTTACATTTCCACAACAATATTTATCATCAATGAGGAGCTAGAGCCAGCACCCATGGATCTCCCCAACCTTCTCATAGGGGGATTTGTTCATGAAAAAAATGAGCCTCAACCAGAGGTCATAGACTTAGCCAGAGAGAGTGGCATAGTCCACCAAGAGTTCCATGGTGGTGTGGATAAAAAACTGTGTGAGAAATCAACCATGGAAGAGCCCCCACCATCAAATCTCAACCCCTTTGAGCCCACATTACTAGAGGTGGAAATTGAATATCTTTCCATCATCATTGTCGATGGAGAGGAGTTCATTTTCATTCATGATATTGAGAAGGCATTTGGACTCCGCCTGGATGAGTGCCTAAGTCTTTTCTCCACTATGTCAAATGTTCCACTTGATAATACATATGATATACTTGAAAAGTAAGCTATCCCACTATGTGATTCTATGACACACACCGTAGCGATGGTGTGCAAGGATGTCTTGACAAATGATAAAAATTATATTACGGAAGAAGAGTTCAATGCACTCACGAGAGAGAATAATGAAGAACAAAGTACCTACATCCCTAGTAGTAGAGCAAAGTGGGATGGCCCATTCTAGCATAGGTCTTGATGCCCTTGGAAGAGGGGAGGAAGAAGACAAGCTTCATGATGTAAGTGCTTATTAAAGGTTTGGATAATTTACTTTGATAAGATTGGAGCTTGAATTATCATTTTCTTGCTTAATAGGAAGCCATTGAAGTGGACAAGTTTGCGGCAAGGTCTAGTGGAGATCGATCTTCTCACAGAAGTGGCTCATCCTTGGCAAAGTACATTGGAAAGTTGCCAAAGGATGATTTTGTAAGAGATGAGGTAGGCCTATGTTGCCTCTTGAAGTACCTCAAGTGCTATCCCTTGTACTTATAAACCTGTACAATAGCTTTGAAGTTCTTCCTTTACCACTCTTGCAAATGGTCTTTGTGGTATTAGAAGCTCAAATGATTTGTGATAGTGTTGTATCTCTGCAAATGCTCTATAGTGTCTTCATCGTTTTTGTGGAGCTCTTGCATTGCGAGGTATGCTAGGTTGTTGTTGATGTTTACATAATGGTTCATAATTCTTTTTCCTCTAATGTGCTCAATGTGAGGATCCATCTTCATTTGCCACATTTTCTTGTTGATGTGTGTGTTGGCTTTGCTCCCTTTCCTCCTCTGCTGGTATTTGGCCTTGCCCCTATGGAAGTGTTTTGCCTCCATGTGTTATCCTATGGCTCCTTGGAATGTGCACTTGATTCCATGGAAGTTGAGTGATGCTTTCTTCATTATTCGATGGTTCTCCATTCGAATCACTCTCTGATATAAATGTTCTCCTCACCACTTGTTTGGGTCTTGCCTTGATAGGTGTCCTCTCTAGTGGCTCATCATCAGAGTCTGAATTTGACTGTCCTTGAGACCAATCCTTGTGTTTATTAGACATTTTGTATTCTCTTGATGGATTGCTCCCAGATGGTGTGCCATCATGTGAGAGAGGCCTAAAAGTGGTGTGGAAATCACTTTGACGTCTCTGGGGGGGTTGCAATTATGGTGGGCATTGAGTTCCTTGAACATGACTAGGATAGACCGTGTGGTCTTTCCTTGCAGTTTGCTTGCTGCGTTCCATTCTCTTGAGTTACAAAAGTGTGAAATGGAGTGAGTTCTCTCTATTTATAGAGTGTCTTTTAAAGCTATCTATTCACCATAGAATGGAAAAAACTAGTTTTGAAACATACATAATATAATAATACAAATAGTAACACGTTGATACCAAGAATATATTAATCCTATGATTTACCACATAATGGGATATAATGAATTCACTTTACTTCCAAGTCAAGCCTTGTTGTTGTCTTTTAGCATGCCACTTAGCATGATGGAGAGGTCCTAATGATGACTTCCATTTCTCACTAGCAATTTTGTGTTGCATCCATCTTGCAACTTTTGCCAAATGTGACTCCCTAACTCGTTCCACAAAAAAAATTCTTGAGAATGTAGTGTGCTAAAACCAATTAAACATCTCCTGTAGTGTGATTCTCCATTCCTTGGGTCTCCAATGACCCATATTGATGCATGAAAAATGCTCCATGTGAAAATAAAATATGCTAAAAATTGTTAAGAACATCGAAAAACAGTAAGTGCAATGAACAATTTTAAAGATCAAATAGACTTACAATGTAGTGTGTTATATTGTTCTATCCGGAGGATTGAATGAAACACATCGTGAACTCCACTAATGTCTCTTGAAACAATTGACCTTGAATATCACTAGAGCTAGTAAGACCCATTAAGCTTGCCAACTTACCTAAGTAGGACCAATCCTTCTTTCTCTTATTACAAAGATCAACTTGAGAATCATTGTTTGTTGTGATCATGCATATGTCTTTCCACAGCTCATAATGTTCATTACTTTGAGTGCTAGTACCTCTTCTAGAAAAATGTCCTGCTTTATTCCCTATCATTTGCACTTCTTGTAAATTGTCTTGAGATTCTCTAATTTTTTTAACAATTAGGGTTATGTTTCCACCATGAAAACCAATTGAATTAAGGAGTTCCTCCAATTTTTTATAGCTTGTACAGATTTATCAGCACGCTTCATGGAAAATGCATATTCTATATGGAGCTTCAATAATCGATCCCAAATTTTCATGAAGGCATGCAATGTGCAAAAGTGAACATTAACTAAAGGAAATGGAATAATGGGATTCCAATCCTTATCCGATATGTCACGATTAGGTGTACCGAACATGGGACACCTTATTGAAGGTATATCCCATTCACTAGATGGAGATTCATCTTTGTCCTCAGTTAAATCCGCTAAGCTATTTTGTTTTCTCTTTGTTTTTTTATAACCTCATGTGCAATATGGACAAGGATAGAGAGCAGGTGCACCTTGTTTGCACCCTAACATGCATTTGATAGTCTTTAAGTCTCTACCCAAGTGCCACTCTACCTCAAAATGACCTAGGCCTTCAACATTGATTTTTGCACCATGAATTTGAGAAGTTATCACCTCTATTATCCATGGGGTCCTACTAAAAACCCATGACAGAACATCATTGGATTCTTTAGGTACCTCAATAGCACCTAATCACCATATATCTTTCTCAGATTGAACACTGCATGTAAAATGATGGGTAGAGTTTTCACTTTCATCAATAATGGCATGGGCCATAGCTTCATTCATGAGTGTCATACTAAGTCTCTCCATACGTCATTCCTTTATGATTTGACATTCATCTAGCTTCAATATAAACTTGAGTCTAGAATCACAATCTATATCAAATAACAAACATTATATTAATAAAAATACTATGAATGTCATTATCACACCAATAGATATACCTTCAATTGTAGATTTGTAAAATTTAACCATTTCCTTTTGAAGCCTCTCCAAATTGACAAATATGTTGTTGTACTTTGTGTACATGAATCCCTTCCTAGATGAGTTTTTCAACTCTTTCTTTGATGTAGCAGAATGATAAATGGATGCGGGCATAACACCTTCTATATGCAAGTAATTGCCAAGAGTATTAGCTACATCCTCATTGGTCATCTTCTTCTTTAGAGATACCTTGTAAGGGCATGGAAAAATACTTTGCAAAATACCTTTGTTTTGTAGTGCTTGCTTCAAAAGACTATATAATGCAGTGTATGCTCTAGTACTAACACGTGCTTCATCACATACCATCTATACCTCCCTAGGAGTAATTATATGTTCTATGTTGCCTGCAAAATCTTTAATCACTTGGGTCTTGATATGATTTCCTATTGGTGACTCAAAAATCATAAGCACATGTTTGTTTCTTAAACAAAAGTTTAGAAACTTCAATTGATCCTCTATTGTTGATGAAGCAGTGGCATCTTCAACAAATGACCTGCACAATAAGAAACTAAATCTAAAAGTCTTTTAATAGAAATAATCAAGTGAAACATGAACCTAAGTGCATAAACACATTGCTTCCTTGCTCCACCGCCAATTGAAAGAGCTTGAAAGGATGATAATGGTCATTTCCTATATCTTATACCAAGTGGTGTTTGTTTTACTTGTGTTAGATTGCATTTTAACTTTGTAATTGTGCTCTCCTTTTCTTCCACATCTTGTTCGAGTATATGATTGTGCTCTTCCAAAGATTTGATAGCACTTTCTAAATTGTGTATCTTCAAATGGTTTTGATGACATTTTTGCATCCAATAAGCAATAGATGTTGAATGGCTAGACAATCACTTGCAATAACCTAGTAGTCCAGCTTCACTGCTACCAAGGAATTGTAGAAACGTGTAGATACTATGGAATCTAGGATGGAAATTAGAAATTGGATTTAAGGGATACCATGCACCATTGACCCAAAGATCAATATTCTTCTCTCGAGTTGCACGTCGTTCATTTTTAGAATCTTTGTCATTGCTACCTCTAGTTGTTGGTGTGAATTGTGTAGGAACACGAACATGTACACTCATTGAATGATGAGCATGTGTTGCTGCTGGTGTCATGTTTGTAATACATGTGAACACCATGATGTTCCAAAACTCAAGTGCAGAATAGAACGAAGCACATAGATGTCTAGAATGGCATGTATACTAGTTATATTGCAAGAAAAAGGTGTGTTTTGGTATGTGGATAGGTCAAAATGACCTTTTCCAGTGTTTAAGAGTGAAAAAAAGGTTTTTTTCAAAAATTCATGTTTTAGCACAAGCAAAGTTACGAGTTTGATGATATAACACTTAGCTTTTGGAGGGATTTTGAAAATATGTTTTTTCTAAGTGTTTTCTATAAAAACTAGACTAAAAAAAGTAACTTCTGACATATGCATAAAAGTATGGGCCATTTTGAATAAAGAATAGCTAAAAATGAGACTTTTTCAAAAAAGTCATTTTTTAATTCATATAGATGGACGATTTTGATGAGGCAAAAAGTGGATTTTCTCTCTCTCTCTCTCTCTCTTTGTCTCTCTCTCTCTCCTTGTGCAGAAGACAGAGATGACGCTAACTCAGCCTAAGAAAAAGCCTACTTTAGCCTACTAAAAAGTGCTCTATTAAATGCACTTTGTCCCCTTAACAAAGAATAAGATTAAGATTAATCCCTAAAAATTAGGAATCTTTACAAGGCCCACATAGGGTTCAATGTTTTCCCTAATGTTTAGGTCCTTATAACTCCAAGCGAACAAATCCCTGTATTCTCTTAGCAAGGCTATCAACTTTTGCTACTCGTCCTTTGTCAAATCATGTCCTATGTATGTACATTGTTTTTCACCTTCTTCTATGGTCACAATAATTTTTTTTTGCTGTCTCTTTGTTATCATAGGCCACTCTTGTGAGTGCTTCTCATTTAGGCATTCTGATCATGAATTTTTTATCTTCTATCTCATACTTCTTAAAGTTTTCAAGGACCTCAAATAAAGATTCATCCTCTTCTATTGGGAGTTCTCTCTTTGTTCTTTTCTTGCCTTCACTCTTGGTGGTTACCTGTGTGGTTAAGCTCACATTATTTGTAAGCTCTTCTCATCCTTGAGGGTGAGCTTCTACTAGATGCAAGTATTCTTCTTCTGATGCACAAAAAGGATCCATAATAATTGATTCTAGGTCTCAGTCACTTGCCTAGTCAACTTGTTCTATTCTAGGCTCACACTCTTCTATAACTGAATCACACATGATTGGTTCTATAGTGAAGATTGAAATTTCACAGCCATCTTTGTCACAGTGGGGTGCCAATTGTTCTTCATTGATAGCTACATTCATTGTCGCTAGGATTTTTGTCCAACCATGAGGTCCGAATTCTTCATCCGAGAATACTACAGGTGCATAAGTTGGGTCTCGAATTGATCTATGAGTTTCCTTTGCACCTACCTCTAGCATTTTCTCTTTTCTCTTCTTCCACTGCAACTTTCCACATCCATAAGTGAGTGTCTTCATGAAACTTTCCACATCCATAAGTGAGTGCATTGACTCCATATCATCTCTCGCTCGTTGAATGGGATTCCATTGTATAGCGGCACATCTCTAGGAATATTTGAGATTGACTTTAGTTGTAACACCTAACTGTTGCAAATACAAGGAATTGATTTCCCAATCTTGTACTACCTGCAATTGTCTCATTAATGGTCTTCCCAAAATCATCTCATAGGCTTGGTTTTTGCTAAAGTCACGTATGGCAAAATTATGTTCAAACTCTACACCACAAGTAGTGAGAGTTATTCCTTCCAGCAGTGTCTCTCTATGTGACCATCGGCCATCTGTACTTTCAAACTTGTTGGCCAGAGTGCTGGTTTGCCCCAACGCTTCCATAGGGAAGTGGTAGCAATTGCAACTCCTATGCTTGAGTCCAGGGTAGCCTTGGTTGTGTAACCCTGATGAGTGATAGGGAGATAGGTGTTCCCTTCTTCTCCTTCACTCATGTCTCCTATCTTGTCTAAAGGGATTTCAGGCACTGTTCTATGTGATTCTACCTAGGAAGGAGTTCTCACTACTTTCGGCATTTGATTTACTATTTCTATATTATTAGGTATGACTGAGTTTTCTATTCTTACTATGAATGTGGTTCCGGTTTAACCTTGAATAGCTCCTCTAAAGTGAGATTGCACTGCACTTTAGTATTCTTTACTATTTCTATATTATTAGGTATGACTGAGTTTTCTATTCTTACTATGAATGTGGGTGCTCTCGTAGAGGTGGACTTTACTTTCCATGGTCTTGTGAAATGAGGCAGTTCTTGTAGGGAGTTAGACTCGAAGTCTAATCGTTCACTTGATTGGGCATCATCTTGTTCTCCATAAATAGAAGGAATGTATTGTGGGAATTGATCATGTAAGTCATCCACAATTTCAATGGGAGGAGGATTTTTGCTTTCTTTTGCCCAATTCTCGTCTTGAATCTCTCGTAAAAATTATTGTGAGTAGTGATTTATAGAAGTAAAGGTTCCTGAATCAATGGAATTGGGAATGTAAGCATCCTTGGGAGGAAGACTTATCACGGCACTTCTGATGTTACTCACCTGTGATGTCAATTGCTTCCCCGACTCAGCTATCCTCTTTTACAATCTAAGTCCATCAAAGTGTAAATGGGTTTTGGTTGAGGTTGTGCAGTTGAATAGGTTTTTTGCACAATGCTTGGTGTAGCTCAGTGATGAGTAGCACCTCCTTTAATGTCAATCCGGGAAGACATGAGGATGGTATGAAGACCTCGAGCAAGAGAAGGCACAAATGTGTGAGTGAGAAGCACACAAACATGAACACACATACACACACACGTGCACACACGGCAAGAACAAAGAGAGTAAGACAATGGAATCACTTCTATTATAACCAAGTTCTCATACAAGCTCAAAACTACAAGAAGCTAACCCCAAAAATGAGCTCTCTAGCTCTATTTATAGTTTTTGACTAGCTTTGGCCTTGTCCAGACCTAGTGTCCGGTCTAGTTAAAAATTAGGTTCCATGGCTTATTTGAGTGGCTCAAACGAGATCTAAAAGATATGAAAATTGGTAGGCTCCTCAAGCTCGAGGACTCCTCGGCTTGTACAAAATGGAGCTACAAAAAGGGAAACGGTATTTACAATGGTTTTTAGTGATGAGAATCACTTTTAAAATTGATGTAAGGTTTGGAAAAATTTTAATGGGTTGCCTCAGTGCTAGATCTGCATGTATGCCCGTACCTGCTTCTTCCCGTATGATGCCAACACTCTCCCCCCCTAGCGTCTGTCGCCTCTGACAGACCTCTTCTCCATGGTTTGATCAATGTACTGATGTAGTATGTCGGTTGCCAATTCTTGTTCTTTAATCCGCAGTCCCTTGACTAGGTCTCTCTGCAGGGTCTCCCAATTAACTGGGCCAGGTATGTCAGGTTGTGGCGTGGTGTAGAGCTTTGAGTGCATTGTTTGCTCGCAGGCGAATAATTGTAGTAGATGAGTTGGGCGTGGCGGGAACACTTCTGAGTGTGCTTCCCAGAACCCCGTGGTGAACATGTCATCAAAAGTTTGCTTGTAACAGGCACGGAGATATCTTATTCGTGCATGCCACGCATAAGCCACACGGATACTCGGGGTCGTGCTCATATCATAAAGTAAATCAAAGTTACCATTGATGAAGCCCGGAATTGGAGGCTGGAGATTACATACATTTCAGAAAGTCTTTAACTCGTGGTCGTTACTGTGTGTCGAGTTGGCTAATTTGGAGTACTGTGTTCATTTCTGTGTGGTATTATCGACACTTGTTCGAGTTGCTGTAGCGTTGCTTGTCTAATTCCTGAGTATTCCGAATATACTGTACGTATCTGTGTTCGTTGTCTATCGATCTCTGTTGCGGCTGTGAGTTTTATTTACATCCAGTAGATCGCGGACTGTTGTCTGAGAGAGTTGTTCTACGGATCTTTGTGACGATTGTTCTGTTAAGTACGTATATCGTGGTGTCCTTCTTCTTGATTGATCTGCCAATTGCTGATGAAGTCTGTGTAACTATGGTAGTGTTCCTAAAAATGCTGTGTAGGATTGTGTTGTTCTCAGTATTGAGATCTGTACTTGTACGGTGAGATTTAGCTATAGTAATGGTTATCTCAAGTGTGTTTTAGTCTTCAGCACTGTATGTTTGAAACTGTTGAGCCCTTCTATGTTTTCAGTTTGTTTGATTGTGAGCGCTGTTTGGTGAAGGTTGAACTACTGTTAAATGTTACAGTCGTGTGTATTCGGAAAAAGGGTTTTGAGGTAATTCGGTATTACGATACTGATAGTCTGGTACAATGTGTTCCGTAGACTCTGATAGAGTTAAAATGACGAACCGTAAAGAATGAGAATGAGATACCAATTCTTGATAACATCTTGAATGTTAGTATATTGTGTGTTGTGACGTAATTTTGGGAAACAAGCATAGGGCCTCTGTCTTTACAGACCCCTTCCACTCCCAAGAACCCAATTCTCGTTTAAACGTGCATCTGACAGTTAGAACACAGCGTTTAACACTGGCACCGTTTGTGGGAAGGTGGCAACAGATCTGATTGTTGCAAATCAGTTATGGAAATGTGACTGTAAATTGTGAATCGACAGTAATAGTACGCGATTAGTACCAAAAGATGATACATGCCGGTTACTCGATCCGGTGAAACGTATCCAAAGAACCGCCAGCCTGGGGTACCTAATTTGCTAAGAACGCCTCCAAGAGGTAAAAGCGCAGCTAGGTCTGACCCAGTTGTCAAGAAAGTAAAGAACGTTAGTAAGGATTCCGATCATATTCAGGTGGAACGAACTAAGTCTCTGGCAGATTCCAGTGCGATTTCGTCACAATCTGTCGAAGATATAGTAACTCCAAAATCTAATAGGACGCAGTATGAAGTTAATTTAACATCATTGAGTAAGGATTCGAACTTGTTTACGAATAGAAACGTCTTAGTCAAAGAAATCAGCAAGGGAGAAAAGCACCCTGTATTGGTGAAAAATCGACACATTCCGGTAATATTTCGGTACCAGTTGCTGAAAGATCGCAGTTTTCCGGCGGCGGTTTACCATTTTTTGGTGAATCATCAGTCCAGTCACCGCTATTGGGAGTAAGCTTTCCTACATTTGACATCAAGAAGGAAGGTAGCTTGTTCGAAACCGAGATTCGAAACATACTGAACAAGATTATCGACCCGGAAAGTGCACAGGCTGACGATACAGATTCTGACGATTCAGATATTCAGCCTCTGGGTACAGAAGATAGTCACAATACAACCATCAGCGCCATGAACGGGCAACAACAACAACAACAGCAACAACAATAACCATGCCCACCAAGGCCGACTCCAACCGGAGTAACGTACACTAAATTCGGTGGATTTCTAGGAGATGACCTAGATGCTCATGTACACACATTTGAGATAAGTTACGTAGTGCTCAACCATCCACCCGATCCGGCGTATAAGGCTATTGTCTTCCAGTCTACATTGGTTAATGAAGCAGCCAGATGGCTTACAGAATATGATATTAACCATTTCAGCACCTATGAAGCAGTAAGGGATGCATTTTTGCAAAGATTCAGGCTAAAGAAGAATCCAGCCAAAATTTTCGATTACCTGAAAAACAATAGACAGAAGATAAATCAAACAGTGCAGGAATATGCCACTCTATTCAGAACCCATTTGAGGCAATTACCACCAGCACATGCCAACCTACCGGATGACGTTATCACTCAATGGTTTATCAATGGATTGACTCCGCAACTTAAACATGTTATGATCATACGCTGTGTAGGAGCTATGACGCTAGATGCAGTGATTGCAATGGCTTTGCAGCTGGAAAACAAGGCTGGAGGATTTACAGAAGACTTGGAATGGTTAAAGGCAAATAAAAATGTTGCAGAAGACCCGACCAGACAAATGTTCTGCACCACATGCAAGAATTCAGGGCACGCTAGTGCCACTTGTGCACTTAATCAGTTGTTCTGCGCTATCTGCAACACGACCGGACATACTACCGAAAACTGTGCATACAACACCAAAGTGCAGGGAACCGCAACTGTCAATGCTATTATACAGGAACCAAGACAACCAGCCAATCATTATGTACCTCCGCAAATGAGAAACAACCAGCAACAAGGCTATCGAAATTACAGAGGATAGAGAAATAATAACTACAATGCAAATCGCTGGCAGGCCGGACCAGCACAGGAAAATCCCAATTTGGCACCACCGCACTGCCTTTTTTGTGGTGAATTTGGTCACATTAGAAGATTTTGTAAGGATGCAGCTGAGTATGATCAGAGGAAGAAAGAACAACAAAACCCAATGACTAATATGGTACAAATCACACCCGTAGAAACTCAAGCTGCAGTAATTCAGACCCGATCCGATAAGCAATTGCAACCAGCGGCAGAAGTATTTGAACCAGGCATACATGAACAACAAAGGATGTATGATAAGGCGAATCAATGGACCACCACCGAACCTCGAGTGTTTCTAGATCCTATTCCGATGACCCAGGCTCCACTAACCAAGGAAGGAACACAAAAACAAGATTCTAATTTAGTAGCAGGCATATCATCTTCAGCGAATACATCCTCTTCAGCCGGCGCATCATCTTCAGAATCTGTGGAAAGCACAATTCAATCACATAAGGCCTGGGAGATTTTATCTAAAGCGTCCATTACTCTTCCTCTTGGCCAATTACTTGCACTAGTACCAGGATTTTGACAAAAATTCCAACAACAGTTCATTCTTGTACCTTCTTGCATTCCAGCAACAGCGACAGTGCAACCGGAACCTGATTCTACGGTCGATCATTCAGTTCCTTTAATTACGGTATGGTATAAAAATCATAAAATTACACAGGTACTAATTGATGGAGGATCTGGAGTCAACATTGCTACTGTTGCACTGTGTAAGAAGTTAGGATGGACTGAAATCAAACCAGTTCAGTTCTTTGTCAGAATGGCTGACCAGTCAAGAGTCCATCCAGTAGGACTCGTACGGAATGTACCAATAACTTTGTAGGGTACCACATTTAAGATGACCTTTGTCGTCCTAGAATTACCGGAATCCACCCTTGATTATAATCTTCTTTTTGGCCATCCTTGGCTGAAGCAAGCTAAGGTCATACAAGATTGGTCTGCACAGGAACTCACTTTCAAAGACAATAATTGTAAATATAATGTAAAACTAGATGCTATACAGCCTTGCGAATTGCATGCTAGACCGTATTTTGCAGAACCAGTTCATATGTTAGATGGGTTCTCAGATGATGAAGAAGAAGAGTTTTTAAAGAACAACATTGACTTAATCTCCCTAGGAACTGTTGACCTACAATCTGTTGTAGATAATTGGAATCCGGCAGTTTATACGGTGATGCCTGTAACAGAAGAAGATAAGAAGGAAGATACTGCTGCTACAGATGACGTTGATCTACAACAACTTTTTAAGCCAGCTGACAATATAGAGAAGCCCCGACAATTTTATGTTCCAGAGGATCAGTTGATCACTTATAATTTAGGAGATGAAGACCATCCGCGTCCTGTCAAGATAAAAGAAAACTTACCGGAAACATTTCAAGCAAACCTAATCCAGCTACTCCGAGAGTTCTCCGACGTCTTTGCATGGGATTACAAAGATATGAAGGGTTTGGACCCACACATTTATCAACACAGGGTCATGTTGAAGCCGGAAGCAAAACCAATCAAACAACCAAGCTACCGGATGAATCCGAACTATGCATCACAAGTAAAGGTAGAACTTGATAGGCTACTCAAAGTCGGATTCATTGTACCAGTAGAGCATGCTGAATGGATCTCACCAATTGTTATTGTGCCTAAAAAGAATAAGCAGCTTTGAATATGTGTAGATTACCGGAAATTGAACGCAGCTACGGTGCCTGATCCATTTTCGCTACCTTTTCTTGACACAATGCTTGATAGAGTAGCAGGACATGAAATGTATTCATTCCTAGATGGATACAGTGGGTATAATCAAGTTAGAATGGCTGAATAGGATATACCAAAGACCGCTTTCATCACCAATTGGGGTGTTTTTGCTTGTACCGTAATGTGGTTTGGATTAAGAAATGCCCCAAGTACTTTTCAGAGGTGTATGCAGGAAATATTCTCCCCTTACCTTACCTCATTTATGCAAGTTTATCTTGATGATTTTTCGTTATTTGGCAAGATAGTAGCACACTTGTTCCATTTACGGTGTTGCTTTGAAAAATGCAGAGAATACAGACTCTGTTTGAACCCAAACAAATCTGCGTTTGCGGTTTCATGTGGAAGGCTACTTGGCCACATCGTATCTGCACAAGGTATACAGGTGGATCCAGATAAAATTACAGCTGTGTTAGAAGCACCTGTGCCCACTACACCTAAGGAAGTGATGCGCTTTGTGGGCCAAGTAAGATGGCATGGTCGGCACTTACGGTGGCTTGCTCATTTGGCAATACCACTGAACAGATTAATCACCAAGACTCCTAGACAATTTGAGTGGACTCAGGAATGTCAGATAGCATTTGATCGTAACACAAGTTCCCATCTTACAGCCTCCCGACTCGGATCACCCCTTTCATGTATTTGTTGATGCCTCAGACATAGCAATTGGAAGCGTATTAATGCAACAAACGAATAAGTGGTTCAGACCAGTATACTATGCAAGTCGAAGGCTTGCCCCTACAGAAAAGAATTACTCTGTAACTGAAAGGGAATGTCTGGGTTTAGTATACTCTGTCAAGAAGTTCAGGCATTATTTACTTGGCCGCAAATTTACTTTTCATGTAGATCATGCTGCACTTGTCTATCTGGTTTGGCAACAACACTTAGGTGGCCGATTAGCGCGATGGGTTCTGCTTTTACAAGAATTTGATTACGAAGTTATTCATCGGCCTGGCAGTTCACATGCCTTAGCAGATTTCCTTTCTCGCTTAGATTTCGGTGAAGCTCTGGTCGGTGTAGATGACACAACACCGGCAATTTATGTTTCTGAACCGACTAATGATGAAATTGCAGACCCACCTATGCCATCTACATACTATGATCAGATATTGACCTTTCTTACTGATGGATGCCTCCCTTCTCAGACTTCTACTGCAATACGCAGGAAAATTGTAGTTTTCAACCGCCGATTTTGGTTGATTGCTGGGGAATTATACTATATGGATCACACTAGAGTTTTACTTCGTTGTATTCAACCACATGAAGTTAACTCAGTCATTACTTTGGCTCACTCAATTCCTTCCAGTGGCCATTTTGCAACAGATTTAACGCACCAAAAAATTCTGGAAAGCGGACTTTGGTGGCCTACTATATACAAGGATGTATCACAGTTTGTTAAACAATGTGATAGTTGTCAGAGATCTGGACAGCCCCTGCAACATCATCTTTTTCCTCTACAACCTATCTTGCCATTGGAGCCTTTTCAGAAGTGGGGTCTAGATTTTATCGGACCTATTACACCGCCAGCAATACTCAGAAATAATCGTTATATTCTAACCTGTACAGACTATGCAACCAGATGGGCAGAAGCATGGGCTTTAAAATCTGCCACAACTGTTTCGGTGGCAAAGTGTCTAATGAAAGATATCTTTCCGCACTTTGGATTACCTCTGGAGCTTGTTATAGATCAGGGCACTCATTTTGTTAACAATCTAATTAAAGTACTCACACATTCTTTTCAGATCACGCATAAATTCAGCTCACCATATTATCCTCGTGCAAATGGTTTGGCTGAGAGTACAAATAAGACCCTGCTGAATATGCTTCGAAAACTCATTTTGGAAGCACCGGAAAGATGGGACCAACTGTTACCTGCAGTCCTGTGGGCATACCGAACTACCTATAAGGTAGCAACAGGTCTAACACCCTTCAAACTAGCTTATGGATTGGAAGCCATAGCACCCATGGAAATTATTGTTCCAAGCTTACATGTGGCTCTCACTCAGAAATTAATACCAGAAGATTCTTTATCATTTTGGCTAGATACACTCAGAAAACTGGATGAGCACCGATGGCAAAGTTTTCTAACTATGCAAGAAGTACAGCTAAGACAAGCTCGAACACATGATCGCTATCTAAAGACCCTATTTTTTACGGTGGGACAACTTGTACTATTTTACAATGCAAAATCAAATCGCTCTGTTGGCAAATTCAAGTTACGATGGCTTGGCCCCTACCGGATTTTTGAACAAGTGGGCCCAGCAACTTTTTGGTTGACTACTTTGACCGGAATTCCTCTTCCGAAAGTCATCAACGGTGTGAAGTTGCAGTCGTATCAACAAACATCTAACCGGCAATGAAACGTTTTGCGGTTGGCCGCATCTTTTGGCATCCTCTTTTCTTTTCTTTTCTCTTCTTTTCTTTTCTTTTTTGCGTGCTTAATAAAATAAGTCTGTAAATATCCGCGTTTTGATACCTAATTATGTCAACAGCCGCCCTGCCCTTTCCAGCTACTAATACATGCACACCGAAGTTAAGAAGTTATCATCTCAACGTTGCACGATGATTAGTGATTTTTAATTGCTCTCCACTGTAGCGCATCTACTTAACCTTCTCCGTTTCGCCGAAAATCGCTATTGTGCTTACCTGATTTGTGTGACTGTGTATACCCTGTGCATTTGCGTTTTGTGCTTGCTGTCATCGTTTGCGCCATGGAAGCTCTGGCAAACTATGCCGCTTTCTGTGACGGACTCCCTACCGAAGTAGGAGAGTTTCTACGCATACGTGGGTTGGCCGATTTCGCTGAACTGCCGTGGCATTCAGTGGAATCCCACCCGTTTTTTGCTCAGATCATCACCGCTATCGCCAAAACACCTGCCAACGAGCAAAGTTGGGCTATCACTTCCCTACCCTCTCGAACCGTAATCACCTTCCAAACTTTTGCTGAGTCGTTTCGACTCCCTTCGCAAGGTCGAGAGAATGGCCCGATTCTGCCATTAGCCACCATGAATCAGTTATTCCCTAGGTATTCATCCAACGAATACGCGATCCTATGTCGACCGGAACCTGAGAGATCCGCCCTTCAGTTCTTAGTAGCTATCCTGAACCTACAGAAACGTACTTATGGAATATCGCGTCCATTCTACTCCACCATTGATTTAGCTGCTAGAGAACCAATAAATTTTGCATCCTACTTCTTCCACCGCATTCACAAGGAATGCGTTTCAATAATTAAACAGGTAAAAAAAGGAGGGATGCCAAGGTCCAGATTGCCGCACATTATTTCTTTCGTTTTTCTGGCCATTCTTGAAGCACAACCACCACCAAGAGGCCTGGTCCTACGCCATGAAGATTCTGTGCAATTATTGGAGGACGATGAAGAAGACGAAGAGGAACTCAATCAACTCTTCCGTCGGAAAAGAATTAGAATCAGTTCCTCTGAAAGTGAAGCCCACGGGTCAGCCGAAAAAAACAAAGAAGATGATCTTCAGAAGGACAACAAGAACAGGAAGATCACACTGAATCCGAAACAAGCTCGTCACAAAAGACATCACAACAACAATCAGAGCAGGAAAACCAAAGAAATGAAGACCAGATCCTTAAAGAAGTTTTCGACGAACTTCTGAAAGTAGTTGAGTCCACAGCTATCGACAATGCTGAAACACAACAAACAACAGAAAAGATAACAGAACCTCACTCTGTTCTCCCCACTCCACCCATCTTGACCGAAGAACCCACTACCTCATCTTCCTCATCCCCAAACTATTCTCCACCGAACTCACAACAGCTTCTAACAAAATCCTCTTCTCAACATTGTCCTATTCTTTCACTTCCAACACTCCCGGTATTTTCAGAGCTTGGAAATATGGGACAAATGCTGATCAATCTATCGCAACAATTACCAATACAATTGAAAGAGGCAACCAATACTATCAAAAATGATTTCCAACATAAGGTCGATATGCTAGAAGCAGACATCACTTCACTACAGGAAGAGATTGATGCAGTCAAATCAGAAAACCATATTCTACATGAACATATTAGAGAATTACAGGCCAGAATTGCCGAACAGGAAGTGATTACCAGTAAGAGAGATGCAACGCTGGCGGAGCTCAAAGAAAAAGATAAGTTAATAGATGTTGCAAGTGCCGAAATAATTCAGCTGAAGCAAGACCTACAAGATAAAGAAGATGCCAGAATCGCATTAGGAAATCTGCTCAAAGAAACCAGAGTTCAACTAGACGAAGTGGTACAAAAAGGCCAAGAACAGTACGATCTGGTGATGAAAACAACCGAAGAACTCTAGAAATGTAAGATAGAATTCGACGAGGTAAACAACATTCTACGGCAAAAACTGACATTAGAAGCACAATTACAAAAAGTAATAACAGATCTCCAAAGAGAAAGGGATGCATATTCCAGAACTATACAGTTTCAGAATCAAGAGATCGAAAGAAGGGAGAATCAGCTGGACAATCAGAAAGAAAGAGTAAGCAAGATGGAGAAACAAGTGGCAGAAATGAAAGTTTCCAGAGATGCGGTCCTATCGAATGATTTCTACCTACAAGAAGCCTTTCTGCAGATGCAAGCAGAAATTTTGCTGACCAAAGCTATAGCTTTAAGTTCTGTAAGAGTAGATGCACAACTAGTAGAACCGGATACTCTCAAACAGCTGTTAGAAACTTTAAAGAAGAAAATCGCCCGAACCTTTAGGTTAGCCAGAAACATGTATTTAGATGGAGTTATAGAAGAACAGTAATTTTGTAAAACCTGCGGGTTCGAGTCCACCGTGCGTGCCAGAGTGTTAGTCGGCCACCGGATTGGAAGTTGTAAAACTGAATCTTTTGTTTGCACGCGCGAAAAGTTGTTACACTGACAGTTGTAATCTTTTATATAAAGCAATGAAAAGAGATGCTCAGTGATGATTCGTGGAATCACCAGACTGTCTATCTGGGTGATTGTCGTGGTCGTTACTGTGTGTCGAGTTGGCTAATTTGGAGTACTGTGTTCATTTCTGTGTGGTATTATCGACACTTGTTCGAGTTGCTGTAGCGTTGCTTGTCTAATTCCTGAGTATTCCGAATATACTATACGTATCCGTGTTCGTTGTCTATCGATCTCTATTGCGGCTGTGAGTTTTATTTACATCCAGTAGATCGTCGGTCTGTTGTCTGAGAGAGTTATTCTGCGGATCTTTGTGACGATTGTTCTGTTAAGTATGTATATCGTGGTGTCCTTCTTCTTGATTGATCTGCCAATTGCTGATGAAGTTTGTGTAACTGTGGTAGTGTTCCTAAAAACGCTGTGCAGGATTGTGTTGTTCTCAGTATTGAGATTTGTACTTGTACGGTGAGATTTGGCTACAGTAATGGTTATCTCAAGTGTGTGTTAGTCTTCAGCACTGTATGTTTGAAACTGTTGAGCCCTTCTGTGCTTTTGGTTTGTGTGATTGTGAGCGCTGTTTGGTGAAGGTTGAACTATTGTTAAATGTTACAGTCGTGTGTATTCGGAAAAAGGGTTTTGAGGTAATTCAGTATTACGATACTGATAGTCTCGTACAATGTGTTTGGTAGACTCTGATAGAGTTAAAATGACGAACCGTAAAGAATGAGAATGAGATACCAATTCTCGATAACATCTTGAATGTTAGTATATTGTGTGTTGTGACGTAATTTTGGCAAACAAGCATAGGGCCTCTGTCTTTACAGACCCCTTCCACTCGCAAGAACCCAATTCTCGTTTAAACGTGCATCTGATAGTTAGAACACAGCGTTTAACACTACTTTGGGAGAACCATGCATTAGAAGTTGCAGATGTCAAAGTCGACTATACAAAAGAATAGTTTCAGACATAGGTAGATTGTTTGGATCATATTTCAAGATTTACTGAATCTTTTAAGACATTTTAACTTGGAGAAGGTGCGCAATCTTTAGATGACACTTTGTTCAAAGTTTCATTAAAAAATTTGCACGTTTGATTAGTCAATGAGTGGATTAAGTGTAGCAGAATTTTCTGAGTAATCAGTTTCTTCACAGTTAGTTCAAAGTTTGACAATTTGGCATTGGTCTTCCAAAATTGGTTGAGGTTTTGAGTTGTTATTGATATAGAGGTGCTCTAACATCAAGGATAACTTGCTCTTTTGGAGATTAATACTCTCCATCAGTGGTATCAAAGCAGGAGTCATCAAAATTGAAGAAAGGAGGATCCTACCTGTTGTAGTTATACAAAAATCAACCTTTGAAGATTCAAAAGGTGAAAGTTTGAAGTGAAAGCTAGAGAAGGAGGCCTGAAGCTATCAAGAAGGTCAAAAGGAACTACATTCAAAGTAAAGGTACATTCATTATTCACAAAGCTTGAAGAATTCATTGCACAAGTGAAGAAAGGATGGGAGATTCTCTTCAGATAGAGAAATTGATAGAGAAAACTATCCTGCTTGGTCAATGAGGATGGAAGCTCATCTTATGAGCAAAGATTTGATAGGATACATCATAGATGAAGAGGAAAAACCAAAATTTAGAGATCCTCGTGTTCCAACTAGGGAAGAGCTCTCAGATTTGAAGACATGGATGAAGAAGGATGCTCAAGCAAGGAGCATTACCTACATGGGATTGAATGATTACTTGCTACCTCACATTAGAGGACTTGAAAGTAAAAAAAACATATGGAATTTTTTGGAAGAGCATTTTCAAAACACTACAAAGTCAAGGAAGGCATCTTTATGGGCATAGTTCACCACATTCAAGAAGAATGCTTCTCAACCCATTTCTGATTATGTAGCAAGGATGAAGGACATTGCATATGCATTAGGAGCAGTTGATGAAGATATTGAAGAGTATCAATTGGTAAGACAAATTCTCATAGGTTTGCGAGGAGATGAGAAGTGGAGGCCTTTCATTCTATCCACTGAATTGTCACTGGATCATTTCACTCTTGATTTGAATTAATTGCTAGGACATATGCTAACCTTTGAGCAGGATGTCAAAGGTGATGTTGATAAGAGTTCACGTCTAACAATGTATTCAAAGGACAAGAATAAGATTAACAAAGGCAAGCAAGAATTGAATGAAGATGAAGGTACAACTAGCCAAGCTAACTTCCTAAGACGAAGAGGTGGTGGCAAAGGAAGAGGAAGAGGCAGAAGTAATAAATATCGTGTCAAAGCTTGCTTGATTTGTGGTAAGAAAAATCATTTAGCTCATGAATGTTGGCATAATAATCAGAATGGTGGAGGATACAATAAAAACTTTCATTCGAGAGGAAGTGGTTATAGAAATCAGAGAGGAAATGCAGGTAGAGGCTTTCAAAGTCAATCCTACAATAATACCTACTACAACTATGTTTTCATATCAGAAGGAGGATTCAACCTTAATTATGAATACAACTTGTGAAAGACAAAGTGAAGATCAAAGAGTCTTCTACATTGACTTAGGGTGTAGCAATCACTTGAGTGGCAACATAGCTTTGATGACTGATTTGGAGAATAAGGTAACTAATCATATAGTTCAATAGATGATAACACAAAGCACAATGTGAAGTCCATTGGATCAATAAAGGCCAAGGATGGAAGCACTCTTCTGAGTAAGGTTTTGTATGTTCCTACAATTCCAAAGAATTTGATAAGTGTAGGGTAAATTGTAGAGAAAGTTTATGAAGTAAGGTTCACTAATGATGGAGTTTTTGTGGAAGACCCTAGCAATGGGTACAAACAAATTGTTTCAGGAAAGAAAGAAGGAAGATTATTCACATTGAAGATTCAAGGCAATGTTGGTCATGCCTTCTTCACTTATGGAGGACACAAGATCTCTGAGTTAGATCTTTGGCATAGAAGACTTGCACATTTCAATGAAAGAGGTATTAAGGATATGATTAACAATGGTTCAGTGCTTGGATTACCTAATGTTGCAGGTCAACACATGACATACAGATGTGAAGCATGTCAATTAGGTAAGGTTCATAAGCAATCATATAACAAGCACGGTTTCATGTATTCAAAGAAGCTTGAATTGGTACATACAAATGTGTGGGGACCATCAAAGGACTTTAGCATTAATGGTTTGTTGCTCTAGCACAATGGTAAGTACCACGTTAAGAAGCTTCACCTCCTTAATGTCAATCCGCGGAAGAGATAGGAGTGATATGAAGATCGTGAACGTGAGATGAAGTGAGAGTGATGGTGAGAAGCACAAAGATGCACACACACATACACACACACAATGAAGAGACAAGCAAGACACAATGGAAGGTGAGAAATTAGCTCTATTATTCAAGAACACTCTTACAAGCTCAAAATAGCTCTAAGCTCTTCTCTACTCAAACAAGCTAACATGAACCAACCTCAAAAATGAGCTCTCTAGCTCTTTTTATAGTTTCTAGACTAGTTTTGACCGGTTTCACATCTAGTGACCGGCATAGTTAAAAAATAGGTCCTAGATGCTATTTGGAAGGGTAAACGGTATCTAAAAATAACGAAAATTGGTATGAGCATTCTACCTAAGCTCCTCAAGCTCGAGGACTCCTCGGCTTGCACAAAATGGAGCTATGAATTAGAAAATGGGATTTTGTCTATATTACATATGTTACAAGAGTGATGAAAATCACTGTTGGATGTTTGAAGAGGTAATAAAAACATAATTGTTTGAGAGAATGATCCGACTGGCTCCCTGCTCCATCTTTACATGCTTCCACGTCGTCTGTGCCTCCGACTGCTTCCAACACCCCCCTCCCTCTCGCTTCTGTCGTCCTCGACAGAACCTTGTTGTGCGGTCTGTCGGATGTAGTTTTGTAGGAGGTCATGAGCGAGGGTGTGCTCAGATACTCGAATGCCTCGGGCTAGGTCTGCCTCGAGCTTCTCCCAATTAACTGGTTGTGGTTCTTCTGATGGTGGGAGTCTGTAATGCGTGGAATATACCAACTGTTCACAGGCAAATAATTGCAATAAGTGGGTCGGCCTGCTGATGAATACCTCGGAATGGTATTCCCAAAATCCGGTGGTGAACATCTCTTCAAATGTTTGCTTGTAGCACGCCGGTAGGTATTTTATTCTACAGTGCCAGGCATAACACACCCAGAGCGATGGCGTTGTGCTCATGTCATATACTAGATCAAAGTTACCATGCTCAAATCTCGGGGTGTTTACATGCGGTGCCTTGACGCGTCGGAAGACTTTAAATATCATTTGCATCATGTCAAAAATTTTGACAGTCATATGCGCTGCGATATCATCCATATGCTTCAGGCGAGGGAGCCAGTGACGGATTGTAGCCATCATATAGCCAACAGTGGGCAACTCGGTGGGTGGCTTGAAGTAGGGGTAATTCAGCCAATCCTGACACTGCCTATTGTTTTGTACTTTGATAGCGAATGCAGTCCAGGAGCGGCGTCGTGGTACTGGTCCCCAGCAAGGGTTGTATTTCAAATGTAAAGGTGCCTTGACCCATGTGCTCATCATTTCAGGGTACTCCTGTAAAAGACGTGTACGCCAATCTGGTTGATAAATACTGCCTTGTTGCGCATCCAGTGGCAAGTCTTCAGGCTCGAACTGGGTTGCATGTGATGGCTTCTTGCCAGTTCGCTTTTCTATGGCCAGCTGGTATTCGGCCATTAGCATGAAGTAAGGTTTGTATTGAAGCTCATGCCCGGATATGTACCTGCGTGGGGCCAATTGAGCAAAGTAGGGAGATTGCAAAATTCGTTCTTCGATCATGGCCATAGCATGTAGCTGGGCCTCGACTCTAGCTGAGTGCGTTGTTCCAATTTCCTCCACAGTCTTCATCCATGCGGGGGTCGGAAGTTCGTACGTCATCTGGCCTTCAGTCGTGACTTGTCCGCCTGGGATGGGTATTGGCTCGTATGCTTCTTCAAACGTTTCCTCCACCGGAATGGTTATGTTCTCGTCGTCAGCTGGGATCTCCGGTGGGGAGTCTGGCCTTGGTGGCGCTTCATATACGTCAATTCTTGACTGGAGAGTGATTACCTGGGCCCGTAATGCGTTGAGTTCTTCTAAGATTTCAAGAGTAGGGTCCACAGGTTCTGGTACTTCTGCTGCTACTTGTACTTGTTGTGGTGCCGGTTCTCTGAGCTGTAGTAACTTGTGATCTTCTTTTAACTTTTGATGCTCTTCGTTCATTCGATCATAGTCCTCTAGCAGTCGAACATGGTCGTCTAGCAACATCTTCATTGCTTCGGATGGGATTGCCTTGAATCTGCTAGGACTTAAGGGTTGTTCTGGATGGTCCAATGCCGCTTCCAAATTCTCTCTATTCTGCTCTTGGAGTCTTTGGTTCTCCTCTTTCGCTGCGGCTAGGTGTCTCCTGAGTAAGCCCATATTCCTGGTCAGCGTCGCGTTCCTAATTGTTTGGGCTCGAAGCAGGTTGTCCAGATCAGCAGTGGCTTCTTTTGTTTTCTCTTCACTTTCTAGCTCTAGCTTATGATATGCCTCTCTTAGTTCTTGGTATCGCGTATTTAAAGAGGCATTCTCGATTGATAATGAATTAAGCTGCGACTGTAATTCATTTGTCGTCCTCTGCAGCTGTTGATAGTTGTTGCCAAGAGATGCAAACTCATCTCGTACTTGTGTCATGCATGTGAACATTTGTTGAAGTGCAGTGTCTATGGTTGGCGATAATAGTAATGGAGTGCTAAGTGAGGATGCAGTGGAAGTAGATGCAACGGGAATGGGGAATGGGGTTGGGAAGGTGGATGCAGTGGTGATCGTGGAAAATTGTGACGTACCTAAATATGATGGTGCTGTGAGTGGCGTGGGTGCTGGTGCGGTGGGTGGTGAGATGTCCATGTCACTGGACGTGTCAAGTGCGGTGACTGTGAAAAGCGGTGTGTATGTGGGTGGTTGTGTAGGTGTGAAGACGGGATTTACAAATGTAGAGTAATTTACAGGGGGGATGGCTGGAGAAGCTTGGTGAAAAGGGGAAATATGGGTTATAGTGGGTTGGGGAGGTGAAACTGGTGAGAAGGTTAGTGGGGTTAGAAAGGTGAAAGGGGGTCTTAAAGGTGGGGGGAAGGATGGGAAGGATGAAGGGATGAAGGGGTTAACATGTAGGCGAGGTGGGGTGGGTGCGGGCATGGTGGCATGAATGGGCAGGGCAAAGGCGGTGGCTATGTTGCCGTGGACTGGTGTGGCTGTTGGAGGAGCAGGTGGGTTTGCAGGGGATACAGGATGGGTTGGTGAAACATGAGGTGAGAGAGGAGTAGAAGGTGTGGATGTTATTTCAAGGATAGTGGTAGTATGTACAACGGTAGTACGTGGTGGGGAGTCGACTAGGATAGCTTCGTCGGTGAAGGATCTTTCCGGATGTAGGCGTGCATCTTGCGCCTGGTGGGATGATTGAGCACCTACCGGAACTCGAATATATTCACCGGGCTTCGATAACAAGCGAACTCTGCGAGGGTCATATTGGGGGAGTGGCTTCCTTTGCAAATATCTCAGTGCTTCGACCGGGCCAATGGATTTGACCAGTTCTCTGAACCCTCTGATGTAGACTTCTTCAAACCCTCCGGAGACGAGTTCTTGTTCGATTATGGTTTGGCTCTCTTCTTCAGTCAATTTCTTCCGTGCCCAGACTTTCTCCATTGTACGATATAATTTCTTGATGGCCAACGTGTAAGCTGCTGCTTCGAAAGTCTCCTCTTCATGCGTGCTGGTGTCACCGTGTGCATCGGTTTGTTGGCCTTGGCCGTCTGTCTGTCCTTGTTCTTGGGAATCATGCGTGCCCTGGCTGGCTTCGTCATCACCTTCGTCGTCGTCGGTGGCTGTTCTTTCGTCATCAGAGCTCGACACAACTTGTCCCTGTGGCTGATCCCGCGGTGTGGTAGGATAGCTGGGGCGTTCATATTCTTGAGAGAACATCTGTGCCTCTGAAAACTGGAACTCATTTGAGAATGCATCAGGCATTTCAAAATCGAACGTTGTGTTTATTGGTTCTGCTTCCATGTGTGGTATTGGGAAAGAAAAGGCTTCCGCACCAATAGTGGTGGGAGCTTCTGCTGTCGTGGTGGTGGGTTCTATGGTTGTAGCTGCCTGAGGTGCAACGGTACTGGTAGTGCCCTCCGTTACCACTGGTCGAGATAATCTTATTCGAATGGGTTGTACTGTGGGAGCAGCTTCTGTCGGTGATCGCTCTGGAGAGGGTTGTGGTGATGGTGACTCTGGCACTTGAAGGCAAGGGATAGTGCCTCTCATGCGCTTACCTGCCCGTGCTCTGCTGGGCTTCGTGGCTTTCTTCGTCGTTCCTTTGAATGCCTTTAGCTCTTCTCCTGTTAATGCACGTTCAATTGGCAAGTCATAAGCCAAGCACATGTAAACAATTCTTGTCAGCGCACAACATCCATTAAGCACTTTCTTTCGTTCCCATCTGTGTTGTGCCAAATACATTTGATCAATGATCCAGCTCGCCAGATCGACAGTCTGAGGTCCAGTACAGGCTAAGTACAATCCAAACCATATTCTCTTATGTGGCATGGTGAATCTGTCCTGAGCGGGGAATGCGAAGTGTTGCATGCATATCCGTAGCGGCTTTGACAGCTCAGGTGTAATTGCTGAGATCTCCTCCCACTTAGTGACATCCCCACGTTTCATAGGGTCTGGAACTAATCTTTCTCGATCTGTGGGCGTGTGGGTTCCATGAATCTTGATGGCAGCTCTGATTAAATCCTTCAAAAGATAAAACCTTTTGTAAGGTGGATCATCCACTAAAGAAGGCAAAATAAAAGTTCCTGGGATATCCTTATTCTCTGAGGCCAGCAAAGTGGTGATTAAATAATAACACCTATAAAAGTCAGGTTTGGGCAGAGGATCACTGAAATACTCCGTGAAGCCGGCTCTGGCCCAAACATGAGTTAAGTCCTGAGTGTTCTGTAGGCCTTCGAACTCTCTGGAGAAGAATTGGTATTTTCCCCAAGTGCGGTCATCAAACGTCAAATTAGATTCAAATATAAAATCCGCGTCCGCTAAGGGTCCTGCAAGTCCCTGAAACCAGTGAGAGTTACGGTGTATCTTTTCCGTGTAGCCCATTGGTGGGTTATCGATCGGCATGGGCCCTGGAAATCCTTGGAATTCTGGCGGTGGAGCAGTCGGGTAGGATTCTGCTCGTAAAACATTGAGGGGCACTGCAGCTACACTGGGGCCTGCTCCTGATGGTCCTTCGTCGGTTTGCATCATGACGAATGCGCTAACGAGAAAGATCTGCTACAAAAGATTAACACATTAGCATGGAAATTAATTATGATCCCATTAAAGTGAGACCGCAATCCCTTTCCATAACTGATGCGTAACCCGTGTAGCCAAGTGCTATGATGTGATGGATGCGATGCTTCTTGCAGCACTAGTGCAGGTCCCTAGACACCTACACGTTTCAGATTATGCATGCATTTCTTGATGAGATGAGATTATGAGTGATGTGTGAGGATGGTGGGTGAATTCATGCAAGGTTTAAAGGTTAGTGATTTATTACAAGGTTGTATGTTAGTCGGGGGTGATTTTTGTTAGACAATGGGTTAGGGGAAGACGGTTGGACACGCTTCGGTATCCATTTCCTAAGAGTCTTTGAGTGGGTGGTGGGTTTCTGCTGAGGGGCAAAAGGTAGTATCAGGTGTGGTGGTATTGAGGGATGGAAAGATTTGTGAGGGGTATATATTACATGGTTTAAGGGTTGCGCTATGATACATGGTTTGGGTACCCAAATCTGCGTGGGTGTGGGTCTATGGGTAAGGTATTTTTTGGCGATCCAAATTTGTCGAATGCTCGAACCTGTAGAAGAAGGTCGAGGGGATGGTGGGTACTGATTCTGTTTCTGCCCTGCCTTTTTCTTGTCGATCTTTGCTTGGTTGGAGTTCTTTGGTGCTTTTTGTCCTTTTGGCACCCATATTTGTCTGGTGCCGCTTCCTTTGGGTGGCCTAAACTGCTTTCCTTGGTGTGTCTTCTGATACTGCCGTCGGTCTGGGTTCCTTCGTCGTGGTTGACTCTGTTGTGGTTGAGGTTGAGAGGTCGGATGGACGCTCTGCTTTGGAAAAGAAGGGAGATCCAACACTTGCGTGACCTGCCCATTAGGAAGTGATTCGTTCTTTAACTTTAATCTAGGCCAGTCCGCAACAAGTTTGGAAGGATGAGCACCGCAGGGTGTCGTGCTCATTTGGTCGCTGGTGCAACCCACCTGACCGCTGATTGTGTCCATCTGCCCTAGCGGATGGGTAGCTGCCTCTTCTAGTTTGCAGGAAGTCCCAGGGAAGATCTCCTGTCGTCCTTCTGATTGACAACTGTCCATAGCCAAGCCCGAGTGGGTTGGTGTAGACGTAACGTGACTGGTCTGACCCAAGATCTTCTGGTCTTCCGTCGCATGCGTTTCATAGGGTCTAGGGTTACAAACCTCAATCGGAATGCCGTTAGGGAAGTCAAGCGGTATCACTCGCTTCTGCTCTAAGGTTCCAATCTGTAAGGAGCCTTGTCTAAGATTTAGGTCCACTGAGTGATCGTATAGCCAATCTTGGCCAAGGATTAGGGGTTCTATCAGGTCGTCATCATGGCACACTAGTAGCTTCGCTGTCATGGTCACATCCTTAATGAGGATAGGAAGGTCCACCTCACCCATGCAAGGGGTTTCCATGCCTCCTAGGCCTATGAGGTATGCCTCAATTGGCCGCATTTCTATTCCTGAATCCTTATAGTGGGACCATCTAATCGCACTAGTCGCAGCACCTGAGTCAATTAAAGCCCTGAGTTCTTGGCAAGGGTTGCCGTGCTCTAGCCTAACTGTAATGAATGGTCTCCTGTCCACTATGCTAGGATGAGTGGTTGACTTTACTTGACACATGGCCATGGGATATCTGGGTGATGTTTCCAGATGGTTATAATGTTCTCTCCCTAGTCCTTGTCTTCTTAGCTTCATGCGCTTAATGCGTTCTATGGCTTCTGCCTGAGCTTCAGCTCGTATTCTGTTTTCTTCCTCCTTACGCTTCTTTGCCAATGTGAGTCGTCTAAGCATATCCTCAGTAAGAGGTTCTTGATATAGCTTGACTCTACAGCCACTAATGTAATTAGGCATTATATCTCCTTCTAAGGTGGCTAACTGTACTGCTCCACTAGTCGAAAGTCTGTTAATGATCATAGGTCCATAACCTCGCTTTTCTAACTTCCGTGCGTGCTGTTTCAGCGTATACACGAGAACTAAATCTCCTTCTTTTAAGCCTTTATCTTTCACATATGCATCAAAGTATGCTTTCTGTCGCTTCTTCGCTGCATATATTCCTGCTGCTGCCTTTAGCCTGGTTTCTCCTAGTCGTTCCAAGTCCATTATTCTCGCTGATAATTCATGGCCGGTCCACTGATGTTCTTGTGCAACCTTAAGTGTCGGTATCAAGAAGTCCAAAGGAAGCACAACATTCTGACCAAAAACCATCTGAAAGGGAGTTGCATTGAGTACGGTCTTGTAGGCCACTCGATATGCCCAAACAGCGTGGTGTAACTGTTTGTCCCAATCTGAACGTTTGTTGTTCACGAGTTTCGTCAGTACGTTACAAAGTATCTTGTTAGTGCTTTCAGCCTGACCATTGGCCTGAGGATGATATGGTGCAGATTTCTTGTGAATCACCATAAAATCTTGTAACAAATATTCAATGACTTGGTTTAGAAAGTGAGTGCCTCGATCGCTCACTAACTCTATAGGCAATCCATATATTGTAAAGACATTTTCAAATAAGAATTTTGCAGTTGTGTGTGCATCATTCTTTTTTGTGGCTTTTGCCTCTACCCATTTGGTTAGATAATCTGTGGCAACAATAATGTATTCCGCATGTGTACCTTTTGCAGGGGGGTTGATGGGTCCTACAAAGTCTATACCCCACTTTGAAAATGCACGTCCGCCCATCATGGGTTTCAATGGCATTTCATCTCTGCGAGTAGGAAACTGAGTTCTTTGGCACACGTCACATCTCTTTACATAGGTATGTGCATCCATGTGAAGAGTGGGCCACCATAATCCTGCAAAGAGGATGGCTTTGATTATCCTATCGGGTCCAAAATGACCTCTTGCAACACCTTGGTGTGCAGTCTCTAGTATGCTCAGATAATCGCTCTCATGAACACATTGTCTTAGATATCCATCTCGTCCTCTTTTGTATAAATTATCGCCAATAAGTGAATAGTCTTGAGCTTCCTGCTCTAAACTGCGTTGTCGAGCTAAGGTCATGCCTTGAGGGAATGTGTTCGTCCTCAAGTATGTCACTAAAGGTTCACTCCAGTCTGGTGTGAGAGACACGTGATATAATGTAGCATGCTCTACTGGTGGTCTTTCACAACAAACATTGCATTCCTTACACAACCTGTAGACATCTGCTTCCATCGTAGGCCAATATACTCCTAATCTATGCCGAGTTTGTAATGTTCGATGTTTTGAATGATGTTGCTTTAGTGCACCTATGTGTGCTAATTGCAACCAATTTGCATGCTCTGATTCATCTACACAACAAGCAAGAATCTTTTGATTATCCTGTTTATATATGCTTCCTGCCATTATTTGGTACCTCTGAGACTTGGTAATCTCTCCTTCTTTGATCTTAATCCTAGGATTCTTGGGTCCGTATGTCAGAATAGGGACTATAGGCTTAGCCCATTCTGGTGCTATCTCAAGGTTAAACAAGTATGCATCTGGTAATTCATCCGCTACTCCTTGAGGAGCTTCTCCTGAGGTTAATCTTGAAAGGTGGTCAGCTCTAAGATGTGTCTTTCCTTTCCTGACTACTACTTCAAAATCATACTCCATGAGTAATAGAAACCAACGTATCAATCGTCCTGTGTTACATGGTTTGTTGACTAAGTATAATAGGGCTTGATGATCTGTAAAGAACTTAAACTTGTTGGCCAACAAGTAGTGCCTAAACTTCTTTACTGCGTAGATCATCCCTAATCCTTCTCGTTCCGTCGTGGTGTAATTTCTTTCTGCTGCGTTCAATTGTCTGCTCGCGTAAGCTATGGGGAGATCTATGTTACCTTCATTCGTGGGTTGTGCTAACACACATCCTATGGTGTAATTGGATGCATCCACATGTACATGGAATGGCTTACTCCAATCTGGGGTAGTCAATATAGGTGCTGAGCACAAGCGTCGTTTAAGTTCATTAAATGAATTCACATTCATCTATCCATTCAAAATTGGTTAAAAGAGAGTACAAAGGCTTGGCTATGATTGCATACATGTGTATGAATCTCCTATAATAACCGCAATGGCCCATAAATGCTTGTACCTCTTTCACATTAGTTGGTCTGGGTAGATCCGCAATTACCTTCACCTTTTCCTCATCCGTGGAGATTCCATTTTTTGACACAATGTGTCCTAGAATTTTGCCTTGTCTGACCATGAAAACGCATTTTTCTGGGTTCAAACAAACTTGATATTCTCGACATTTGTCAAATATTTGTCTTAACTCTGGGATATGCGTCTGTCTTACATTTGAATGAGCACATAAGTCATCAATGTAAACTTCCAAGCTCTTGCGTAATAATTCCTTAAAAACATGACACATGAGTCGCTGGAAAGTGGCGGGTGCATTTGTTAGGCCAAATGGCATCACACGAAATGCAAATATGCCCCATTCAGTGGCAAAAGCCGTCTTGTGTTGGTCTTCTGGAGCAATGGCTACTTGGTTATAGCCTGAGAATCCATCAAGAAAGCTGTAAACTTCCTTGCCCGCAACTCTTTCCAATAAGTGTTCCGTGATAGGAAGAGGATAACTGTCCCTAATCGTTGCGGCATTAACTTTTTTAAGGTTAATACACACACGCAATTTTCCATTCTTCTTGGGCACAACCACAATGGGGGATACCCATTCGGTATGCTCAATTTCGTAAATGAATCCTGCTTCTATCAATCGATCTATCTCCTCTTTAATCTTCGCAGCGTAGTTATCATTATACGTGTACGGTTTCTGTTTTGTCGGTTTTGCATCTGGAGTCATAGGGATTCTATGAGAACATATATCTGGATCTACTCCTTTCAAATCTTTGTAACTCCAAGCAAAAACATCTCTATATTCGTGCAATAGGGCAACTAACTCTTCTTCTTCTTCAGTCGTCAAATCATGCCCTATGTATGTACATTTTTCTTCTTCTCCTTCTATGGCAACTATTACTTTCTTGGTTTTCTCTCGGTTATCATATACTTGTCCGTCATTCGCATTTCTATTGGGCATTTGAACCATGATTCTTCTATCTTCGATTTCATATTTCTTGAAATTCTCGGGTACTTCAAACAAAGATTCTTCTTTTTCTGTCATGGTTTCTTTCTTCTTTCTTTTCTTGCCTTCACTCTTAGTAGTCACTTCTGTGGCTAACCTTACCTCGTTCGTAATTTCCTCGTGTCTCTGAGTGTGAGTCTCTACTTCGTACAAATATTCTTCTTCTGATGCAAAGGGCGGGTCCATGATAATTGATTCTAAATCAAAATCGCTTGCATCCTCAAATGCATCAGTGTTCGGTTCACACTCTTCTAAAATTGCATCGCCCATGATTGGCTCTATCGTAAAAACTGAAATGTCATAGCCATCCTCGTCACAGTGGGGTGTCCATTGTTCTTCATTGATGGCTACATCCATGGTTGCTAGTATTTCTGCCCAACCATGGGGTTCAAACTCTTCGTCTGGGAATACTACAGGTGCGTAGGCTGGATCTTGAAGGGTTCGTGGATGTTGTTCTGCACCTAAGGTCCTTGCTTCTAATCGTTCTTCCTCTTGTTTGGCTACTTTACACATCCATAAATGGGTATCCTCATGTAACCAAGAAGGATCTGATTCTAATGAGTGCACGGATTCCGTCTCTACTGGTGTTTTATGGATGGTATTCCATTGTATTGGGGGTACATCTCTGTGTGAATAGTCTTTAAGATTGACTTTAGTAGTCACTCCTAAATGTTGCAAGTACAAAGAATTAGTTCCCCAATCTTGTACAATTTGCAACTGACGCATGAATGGTCGTCCCAATATCATTTCATAAGCACGATTTTTCGCAAAGTCACAAATGGTGAAAGTATGCTCAAATTCTACACCACAAGTGGTGAGAGATATGCCTTCTAGTAAGCCTAATGGTTTTTCTATGTGTCCATCAGCCATTTGTAGTTTCATCCTGGTGGGTCTGAGTGCTGGCTTACCCCAACGTTTCCACAAAGCGGTGGTAGCTATAGCTACGCCGACTCCTGAATCTAGGATGGCTTTCGTGGTGTAGCCCTGATGGGTTATTGGAAGATATGTGTTACCTTCCTCTCCTTCGCTTACGTCTCCAATCTTTTCCACAGGTATCTCTGGTACCTTCTTATGTGATCCTATCTGAGAGGGTGTGGTAGCAAGCTCAGGGAATTGATTTGCTACGTGCTTCCACAATTCTGGTTTTACCTTTAACAATTCCTCCAGAGTGAGATTACACTGTACTTTGGTATTCTTGATCACTTCCGTGTTCCTAGGGATCACCGATTCTTCATTCCTCACTATTATCGTGGGTGCTCTCATACTAATAGACTTTGCTTCCCAAGGTCCTGTGAACTGAGGTAATTCTTGTAAAGAATTAGATTCAAATCCTGTGGGTTCACTCAGTTGTTCCACCTCTACATCATCATATATAGAGGGGATGTCTTGGGGAAATTGTTCCTGCAAGTCGTCTATTTCTTGAATAGGAGGATGAGTTCCTTGTTCCTTCCTCCATTTCTCTTCTTGTATTTCTCTCAAAAATTCATGTGAGTACCTATGTATGGAAGACAAATTGTTTTGACTTGCTGTATTGGGTACTTGAGACAGGGATGGTGCATTCCTTTCCTGTGTCTCTGGGACAATAGGGTTCCTATGCTGATCCTTTTTCTCTTTGCTTTCAATCAAGTATTCAAGCCTCTCCATGAGTCCTTGAAAGTGTAATTCCGGTTTTGCCATGTTATTCCAATTAAGATATCTAGAGGCTTCGAACAAAGCTTGTGCTAACTCTACCATCTTCATGCAAAGTTTAGTTCTCTCAATTTCTAGATCAGCACGAGGGTAGTTTTTGCTCATTTCAGCTACCTGAGGTCCCTCTTTTAATCTAGCTTGATATGCACGAAACATCATGTCTAGATCTTCTGGTATGGGTTCCGCCAAAACTGATCCTGATTTTTGAGCTGGGATTTCTTGGTTTAATTCTTGTGAAGTCAATTCTTGGATTTTGGCTCTAGATTCCTTCAAACTTCCTTCCAACTCACTTATCTTTTTACTCCATTTTCTCTTGATTCTTTCTCTAGAATCTTTCCAAGATTTTGTCTTTTTACTGCTAGATTCTGCAACTTCACTAGTTCCGGCTACTTTCTCATGATTAAGCTGTTGGTTTTGTAGGAGCGCCTGGGCTCTTGTTATAGCTTGGATAGGCACGTATGTAGGGTTGGATCCATCTGCGTTGTTTACAATACCTATCACGTTGATCGGTGTCACATTCGAAGCATTAACAGGGTTCTTAGGACAATCTTTGATTATATGCTCTTTGCCGCAGTCGGCACAAAAGCCTTGTATGTTATAGTACTGTGATTGCCTTGCTATTGGGGGATGTGGACAGTCCTTTATGAAGTGATCTCCTTGGCACCTAAAGCATGGTCCTCTAGGGCCCTGTGGTCTCTGTTGTCTCAATTGGGGCCGTGGGTTTGGGTTTGCGTACATCACATTAGCATAGTCTGGCTCCCAACTAGGTTCCATTGGTGGACTATCATAATGATATGTCTCCACATGTTCTGGTGACTCCGTGTCATAAGCGGGTGGACTAGTGACATGAGTAGAGTCAAAACTGTTTGAGTTCGGGTCACTTTCTGTGATCAAGGGTGAAGAAGGCACTAAGGCCCTACTTAGGTTCTCTTCTGCAGCAGCGTATTTGACTGAGATGACATTCGCTGGTGGGGGTGGCTGCTGAGCTAAGACGGGTTGAGGTCTCTGTTGAGCCTGGTATGGGTAGTTCTGAGGAGGCCTATAGTAATAAGGCTGGGCATTGTATTGGCCTTGATACCTACCTGGCTGCTGGTATGTTTGCGGGTAGTTCTGTCTCACTGTTTGTTTGTTGTATGGGCAATCCTGAGTCGTATGATTCGTGTATCTTCTCTCAATTGTACAATATTGGCCACTAGCTTGGGCACCTGTTTACTAGAAACTCCTAGTTTTTGGGCCACTTTCTCTGCTAGGTCCTCTATCGAGCTAGACAATTTTGTGGATGCTAGAGAAGAACAATCTGAGTCCTTATAGACCTTTGAGAGTTCTAATTCATCTCCTAGGTTGTCCTCGATGTCTATACATATTCTTACACACTCCTTTAGCGTTCTGGGTTCCTTTAGGTACACATAGGAGCGTAGTTTAGCGCTCAACAAGCCATCTAGGAACAGTGATACTTGTTTGGCTTGTGAGGGTAGCTCTTGCATTGGACATCGTTCGACATATTGTCTGAATCTACGTCCTGCCAGTCTAACTGTTTCCTGAGGGGTTTGTTTAAAGCTATGAATCAACGAAGACGTGTCGTGTCTAATCCCACTTTTAGAGAATTCAATGATGAATGACTCTAAAAAGTGATGGATGTCTCTAAATTGCCTTTGTTGCAATGGTTGGAACCAAGTTAAAGCGGTATTCTTTAACGTTAGTCCAAATGCATTGTATTGCGTGAACATGTCCTCGACTTGTTCTGCTCTTAGTACTTGCTTGAATTCTGCGACGTGGTCATAGGGATCTCCTGTCCCATCAAAGTAATTCTTCATGGATTTCACTAATTGAGTGGGTCTTAATACTCTTGCGTGTTCACGTGGCCTAGGTAGAGGAAAATCATCTCTACCACCTAGTACTCCATGATCTCTTTGTCTATCCGCTCTATTAGTGTTCGTGGTTGCTCTATCTCTCCCTGTGGGGTGATTAAAGCTTACTTCTGGTCTCTCTTTATTTCCTTCTCTTTGATGTCCATGGGCTGAGGATGTTCCTGCCCCTTGTTGACTTGTATTCATGTTTGTTCTAGATGGAGGGAATACCAATTCACCTCTCCATGTGTATGTGTTTTTAGCGCGGTCAGGCACCACAAAGACTCTTTCTGAAGTCTCATCCAGGTATACAACCTTTCCAGGTGTATCTGGGTCCTTGAATTCATAAATTGTAATGATGCCTATCTCACCAGGGTGTTCCTTTCTGTACCTCCAAAAGGCTTCATCTGTCTCTTTATTTACAAACAACTCGGTGCTCCTGTTATCTTGAGGGATCCATTCTGGGATGAGTACTCTTGTTAATACGGATTTCCCTCTAGGTGTTCTAGGTTCTTCTAGCGGTTCTTTTCCTTGAAATTTCGCTTCCGTCTCTAATTGAATTGTGCCAAACTCATTAGTATCGTTTGGCTACGTACTTAGAACGTACATGGTTCCTTCTTTGTCTATGTACGCGTCTCTCTCAAATTTCACCACTGGTCTTTCCAATCCAATGGGTTGATCAGGGTTGTGCAGTTGCACCACTTGCCTTTGCAAACCATCCTCATAGATGCGAGCACCTAATCGGTTGGTTCGGAGAAACTCTAATTGTGTTCTATAGGGTCCTTCAGGTTTTTCTAAATAAGCTATATTAGACCCTCCTTCTGGTCTGTCTACGCTAAATGCCATTTCTGATTCGCTAGTATCTGAGCTCTCGTAGGGGTAATTACTATTCAATTGCTGAGCCCACAATCGAGCAGTAGTTCTTACACTTGCCTCTGATGATCTAAGGCTTTGTCGGTCCGACTTACCTATGTGTCTCCCTGATCTAAGGTTCATTAATTTTCTTCCTTGCACACTCAATTACACACTTAGATCGTCAATGGTTTTTTTGTTATTACTTTCTTGATCCTTTTTAGATTTCTTTAGATTCTTGTCTTAATGTATGCGTCAGGAATTCGACTTTCCGTTATAATTTTGAGTTCTCGTTCCGTCAGACTTAGGTTCTTTTCTTTAGGTTTTCGTCACACACACCTTTACTTGTAGTCTTAAACTTGAAAGAATTAAGTATCTTGAACTTGAGGCGTTCCTATCGTCTTTAATCCACAACACTACCGTTTAGCCTAAGCTAAGAATTGACTGAGGGGGTTGAGTAATCTTCCAACCTCGAGTCGGCTTTTCTGGTTGCTCTGATACCCAAGAAGCCGCGCTTCCCAAGCTTTATGCCCTTCACTGCCTTGCCTTGGTTGACTTCAATTGCCCTTGTTAGACCTGGAAAAATCCAATTTTAGACCAATTCACAGTTGGATGATCAAGCACTTGAGCATACACACCTTTTTAGTCCCTTCCCTTTTGCCCAAATTTTCAATACTTGCCCCCTGGCTTCCTAGTCCCAAACTAGGTGAACCTCAAAATAGCTATTAAGCTCAAAAAACGGACTTCGGATGAAAAAGTTATGAGCGTTCAGGCCCTGGGGGGTAAAAACTGACAATCAAGTTTTCCTTCAAATATGAGCTAAGGGGTCTCCTATGAGTCTAATGGTCCAAAAATTTCTCAAAAATACCCCCAAAATTGGTCAAAAAATGAAACCCTAAATTTACGATGGGGGTGCACAATCGTGATGGTCTGGGACCGTCGCGATGGTCCAAGCGAACCGTCGCGATGGCGTGGAATTTGGACAATCGCGATGGCGCGAAAAGGTGAACCGTCGCAATGGCCCGAAGTGAACGATCGCGATGGCGTGAGGTCGAACCGTCGCGATGGCCCGAAAAATGAACCGTCGCGATGGCGTGAGAATGGACCGTCGCGATGGCCCAAAAAATGAACCGTCGCGATGGCGTGATCAGGTGGACAATCGCGATGGCGCGGTCAACGGTCAAAGATGGACAATCGCGATGGTCCGAAGTGAACCGTCGCGATGGTCACAAGTGCGATGGCGTGAGCCAATCGCGATGGTCCAATTTGGGGCTGTCACGATGGTCCGAAAAACGAACCGTCGCGATGGTCTAACTTGACACGTGGCACTGTCGTGGCGATGGCGTGAGCCAATCGCGATGGTCCGGGGTCAGCTGAACAATCGCGATGGTCCAAGTGGACTGTCGCGATGGCTCAAGTGAACCGTCGCGATGGTCCGAGACCGTCGCGATGGTCCGGCCGAGCCGTCGCGATGGCGTGAGCCTATCGCGATGGTGCGACACAATCGCGATGGTGCGACACAATCGCGATGGTCTGAGCCAATCGCGATGGTCCACCAAAGTGTGAATTTTTGAGATGCGCCTGTGGATTCGTAGATGCGCAAGGGTCGCCTACCTCGTGGTGTGGTCGCCTACCAAGAATTCCGAAGGTTGCAGACCATCGCGATGGTCCGCCACACTCGGCAGATCTTTGACAGAGAGTAAAATTTTACCTTTTCCAAGATTTCTTGATGCACTGGAGCTCTGTACCTGCAAGAAAACTCAAGAAAACACAAGCACACACAAGCACAAAAGTTCTCTCTCGCTCTCTCGCATGCACAAATGAGGGGAAATGAGGTGAATGGGTGGATATGGTGAATTTTCTGATTTTTTTGGAGATGAAGATGATGATGCGATGATGAAGATGAAGTGCGGGGGAGGTGAAAAACACTAAAAACTAAGTAAAAACAACAACAAAAACTGAAATTTTTACCTTCCAACGCCACTTCTTGCTATACTCTTACCATCACACATTCGTCCTAGACTCGATCCCCGGCAACGGCGCCAAAATTTGGTGTTGCTCTAGCACAATGGTAAGTACCACGTTAAGAAGCTTCACCTCCTTAATGTCAATCCGCAGAAGAGATAGGAGTGATATGAAGATCGTGAACGTGAGATGAAGTGAGAGTGATGGTGAGAAGCACAAAGATGCACACACACATACACACACACAATGAAGAGACAAGCAAGACACAATGGAAGGTGAGAAATTAGCTCTATTATTCAAGAACACTCTTACAAGCTCAAAATAGCTCTAAGCTCTTCTCTACTCAAACAAGCTAACATGAACCAACCTCAAAAATGAGCTCTCTAGCTCTTTTTATAGTTTCTAGACTAGTTTTGACCGGTTTCACATATAGTGACCGGCATAGTTAAAAAATAGGTCCTAGATGCTATTTGGAAGGGTAAACGGTATCTAAAAATAACGAAAATTGGTACGAGCATTCTACCTAAGCTCCTCAAGCTCGAGGACTCCTCGGCTTGCACAAAATGGAGCTATGAATTAGAAAATGGGATTTTGTCTATATTACATATGTTACAAGAGTGATGAAAATCATTGTTGGATGTTTGAAGAGGTAATAAAAACATAATTGTTTGAGAGAATGATCCGTCTGGCTCCCTGCTCCGTCTTTACATGCTTCCACGTCGTCTGTGCCTCCGATTGCTTCCAACATGGTTCAAGATACTATGTGATTTATGTTGATGATTCTACTAGGTGGATCACCATATATGTGATCAAAGATAAATCAAAAGTGTTAAATACATTTAAACATTATCATGTGTATGAAGAAAGAGTTCAGGACAAAAATTGAAGAGACTAAGGTCAGATGGAGAGGGAGAGTATTTCTCTAATGAGTTCAGTGGTTACTTGTGGGATGCAGGTATAAAAAGGGAAGTTACTTGCAGGTACTCTCCTCAACAAAATGGTGTAGCAAAAATGCAAAATAGAACTCTTGTTTAGTTTGCAAGGTCAATGATGAAGGAGAAAAATCTCGTTATTTGTGGGTTGAGGGTGTAAATACAGCCACAAACTTGGTTAATAGGCTACCATGTAAAGCTTTGCAAGGTATGACAACTTAGCATGGTGGGGTAAAATACCTACCTTAGATCATTGCAAAGTGTTTGGGTGTTTAGCTTATGCATATGTGCCATCTTAGTTGAGGCATAAATTGGAACCTAAAGCTGAAAAGTATGTGTTCATTGGTTATGATGATAAGCAGATGGGTTACACATTGTGGAGTCCATCCACAAAGCAATTCCTTATGTCAAAGGATGTTACATTTGATGAGCAAGGTACATGCAGGTACAATTAATATTAATACAAGTGATGAAGAAATATTGAACCAGAAGAAAGGTAAATCAAAGGTTCAAATATTTGATGAAGAAGAAAACAATGAAGCACTAGTTGAAGTTGAAGAAATGCCAATGTTTGATCCAGAATGTGATGAACCACAAACTTCTAGAAGTGGAGAACTCAGAAGATCATCAAGGCACAAATGGCAACCTACAAGGTATAGCTATGATACTTCATTTTTTACCACTAAAGATCATGCTTATAAGTTGTCTCAATTCATGCATTGTCGTAGGAAAGAACATTGGATTGTAGGTAAAAGGGTGCTAAGATACATGAAGGGTACACTCAAAGAAGGTTTGTATTATGGATTTACATCAGATACAAAACATCAAGATATATAGTGATACACATTGGGCAAGTAATGGTGATGATAGGAGATCAACCTATGGGTATCTATGTTATGTGGGAGATAAATTAATCTCTTGGTGTTCTAAGAAGAAACATACAACTGCTTTGTCATCCACAAAAGCAAAATATAAAGGTATGGTTGAAGTTGCAAAGGAGGTTATATGGTTGAAGACTCTGATGAAGAGTTTGGACATCATTCTGAGTACACCCATTATACATGGAGATAATATGAGTTCATTGTATCTAGCTACTAACCCTGTTTTTCATGCCGGGACTAAACATATTGAGATTCAATATCATTTCTTCAGAGAGAAGGTGATTGATAAAGATATTGAAGTCATACATAGTTCAACAAAGGATCAGATTGGAGATATGTTAACCAAAAGCTTGGATGGACCTAAGTTGCAGAGGTTCAAAGACATGGCAGGTATAAAGAAGATGGAGAAAATCACAATTGATGATTGAGGGGGAGTTGTTGGTGCAGGAAAATAAAAAATTGATGATTTGGATAAAGGATTGAAGTCAAAGAATGAAGCAAAGATCAACATGTGAAGCATGAAGACTAGTGCATGGTCAGAAGATGAAGAATTGTATATACATGTACATTAAGCTTGAAATCAGTTCACTTATACCTTTGTAATAGTGATGAGTGTGTACATATATGCCTATATATATACAAGCATAGTGTCAGGACATAAAAGAGAGAAAAGATATAGACCAAATATAGATGAGTAGAAGAAGAATGTATGTGATGAATGAATGAGATTCATCAAATCAGTTGTTTTCATAAGAATAGAAGAAAACTTCTAAAATCTAAATCGCGATCTTTTCTCCATCTCTCCTTCTATGCTTGATCATTTCACAAATCCTTTTGTAGATGTCTAAGTCCATATTTGATGCATCTATGGTCAGGATTTGAGAGTCTAATTGTAATGAGGCTGAGAGAATTGTGAGTAGGAACATTTACATGTGTAAATGTGAAGAAGTGAAGACAAAACAAGTGCAAACTTGATGGTCAATGTTTTGATTAGATCTCACTCCATAGTATAAAGTTTTGAGAAAATAAGCATTCATTATTTAAGTTGAAAGGTAAGCTACTTGTGGGTAAAAGCATTTGAATAAATGAGGTCTAGTTTGGGAGAACCATGCATTAGAAGTTGCATGTGTCAAAGTTGACTATATAGAAGAACATTTTCAAACATAGGTAGATTGTTTGGATCATATCTCACAATTTACTGAATCTTTTGAGAATTTTTAACTTGGAGAAGGTGCGCAATATTTAGGCAACACCTTATACAAAGTTCGATTAAAAACTTTACATGTTTGGTCAGTCAATGAGTGGATTAAGTGTAGGAGACGTTTTTGAGTAATCAATTTCTTCACAATTAGTTCAAAGTTTGATAATTTGGCATTGGTCTTTCAAAATTGGTTGATGTTTTGAGTTGTTCTTGATATAGAGGTGCTCTAACATCAAGGATAACTTTTTCTTTTGGAGATTAAGACTCTCCATCATTATTTGAATATCCTTACTATATCTGGGCTTCCCATTCAAATAGTAAGTGATCAAGAGAACCAATCCATTAAAAACGTGATTGAATCATTGCTTGATGAGTTCATGATCATTCATCATAAATTAGCATCATGCCATCCACAAGCCAATGGCTTGTTAAGATATCAAGATCAACATGCAATGATCAAGGATGACATGTAGCACTTTTTCATCTCTCTACCATGTACTAGTTACACTGACATATATTAGGGACACTTTTGGTGAGTTGTATCAAATTTATCTACCAAGAGTGATGCACATTTTTTTTCCTGCCAACTCACTCATTCACAAAAGTTAGGATTTTCTTTATATATTTTCCTTTATATATTGTATTGATTGTATTATTGTATTAGGTCATTCTTGTATATTCTCATTATGTACTAGAAGAAGAAGAAGAAGAAGAAGAAGAAGAAGAAGAAGATCATTCTTCCTTGCCTCAATGTGTGTGTGCTCCTCTCTTTGTTTGTAAGAATGTTGAAAGCTCTCTTCTTTATCTCCTTCACTTGACATGGTATCAGAGCCAATGTGGTTGTAGAGAGCTTGTGGAGAAGGTTGATTGTGAAGAGTATGTGAGAAGGCTTGGAGAATGTGAGTTTCACAAATAATCTCAGATCGCTATGAAATTTGGTGTGAAGCTAGAAGGCTCACTGATTTTCTCACATTTTAGTTTTGGAGCCATCTTGACCTCTGTTTCAAACCCATAAGGTGGGAACCATATAAAAATAGGTCATTTTACCAAATTTTAATTTGCATTTTGTTCTATGCCTCTCAAATATTCAAGATCTAGAATTTCACGTGATTTCATGTACTATTGATACACCAAAACTATATTTTTGTAAGATCAAATTGTTAAGTTATAGTGTGACAATGTTCAACAATAGATATTCCTTCTAGTGTTTTTGTAGTATTGTGAATTACTAAAGAAATGGAAAATTATGATGGAATAAGTAAACTTATGAATGGTAAGTTGGACATGAACAACTTTCATGCTTGGAGATTCAAAAGGAAAAATTTCTTGATGGGAAAAGGCTACTGGAAGTAAATCAAAGGAGACAATGAAAATGCTTTGCAATTAAAAGAGACCAATCAGATGGAATTAAGTGCATATAAAGAGTGCAATCAAGGAGCACTAAAGGTAATGTATTGGCTATCCATTAGAATATAAGATGGCATGATTGGGCACATATAGGATGGCAAAACTCCGAAAGAGGTTTGGAGCAGTTTGTTCCCATTGTGTGAGACCAATACAAAGGTATGGAAATTGCAATCCAAGGATGAGCTTCATACACTAGAGAAAAAGAGCATGTCAGTAAGCGACTACATTGTGAAAATCAAAAGAATATGTGACTCGCTTGCATCTATTGGCATCAATGTGGATGATTTTGATAATTTTGAAGTGTGGATTTGGGTTTTAGGAACTACATATAAGCGGTTTAGAACTTCTATTTAAACTCCCAAAGAAAAGCTTGTTCTAAGAAAGTATTCTACTCTCACAGAGGAAGAGGCTTCGGAAGTGGCCAACAACAGAATCATGCAAGAGGTAGAGGACAATTTCAAGCTAGGGGAGCCAAAGAGGCCCTAGGAATTTCCAAAGAATTGATTTAGATAATGACATTAAGGGATGCTAGAATTGTGGTAAACTTGGTCACCTTGAACGTGATTGGAGGTTAAAGAATCGAAATAGCAAAAATCAACAAAACAACTATGCATCAACATGCAGATGATTTGTAGAAGTTCTATGGTCCAACATCGCATGATGAATAAATGTCTGTTGATGTTTCAAAATCCAAATGTAGTGTTTGATATGTTGAGTCAAGTGCCTCAAATCACATGACCAACCATGGAGAATCGTTTAGTAGTTCGCAAAGATTGCATGTTCCTCGATTTTTTAAAATAGGTGATGATACATCACATCCTATTGAGCATACATGGAGGATGGAAAGGTAAAACATCTTCTTGATGTACTGCATGTTCCAAATACAACTAAGAATTTGGCTTTTGTCAAAAAAATGGTTGACTAAGGATTTCAAGTCAGGTTCAATGTGGATGGTTTATATGTGGAAGATTTCAAACATAATGGAAGGTTTATCACCAAAGAAAACAAAGTGGGTAGGATGTTCACCTTGAATGTCAAAGTTCTTGAAATGAATGCAACCATATTTGCAAAAGGTACAAGTGGTATTACCAACATACATATTTGGCATAAGAAAATTAGACATGCAAATTTGCAGAGGCTAAAATTGATGTAGTCAAAGGAGCTTGCCAATGGAGTACCAATTTTCAAGGTTGCAAAGATGTAGAAGGTATGTGAAGCATGTCGATTCAGAAACGATCAAGGGCGTCATTTCTGCATGACAAGCATGTTAGTGATAATGTGATAGAAATAGTACATACAAATGTTTGGGGTCATGCAAAGACCACATCTATGAGAGGGTCCATGTTTTATGTCACTTTCATTGATGACCATACATGAAACATACAATTATACTTTATTAAGGAGAAGAGTGAGGTATTTACTCAATTCCAAAATTTCAAGACTATGGTGGAAAAGTAGATAAGGAATTATATCCAGACATTAAGATCTAATGGAGGAGGTGGTATATGTCAAACAAATTTAGTAGTTTTCTAAAAAGTCATGGAATTTGAAGGCAATTTTCATGTAGGTACACACCACAATAGAATGGAGTTGCTGAACACAAAAATAGACATATTGCAGAAATATCAAGAGCCTTGATGGTTGAGATAAATATGCCTCATTGTTATTGGATAGAAGTTGTACATCTTGGTGTGCACATCATGAATACAACTCCGAATTCTATTGTACATCAAGTTACACCTGAAGAAAGGTTTGAAGATAAAAAGCCAAATTATCACATATGAAATCATTTGGCTACATTGCATATGGACACGTTCCAAATGACTTGAGGACAAAACTTGATCCAAAAGCAAAAAATATGTCTTCATTAGATATTCCCTTGAGAAAAAGGGATTAAAATGTTACAACCCACTTACACAGAAGGTGAAGGTAAGCAAAGATGTGGTGTTTGATGAAATGTCAAGCTTCTATGCAGATGCCAAAGAAGGAATTAATCTTGACACAAATGAAAAAAGAAATGCTAAAAGTGCAAGTGTAGAATCTCAATTTTTTAGTGGACCTAATGTTTTACCATGCAATACTTCCAACTCAAACACGTGAAGTGGAACATTGTGTGGAAATTTTAGTCCAATGAATTTATCAATCACGTCCAAGAAGGGTAAAGAGAAAGTTTCTACTAGTAATAAAACATCTATAGGTTTTGAAGACATTGATGGAGAATCAATCCGTTCAAGAAGAGCCTTGATGAGGAATTTGGATTTCCCTTTGTGAAGACCCCAAGAGTGAGAAAGGCATATGTAGATGATACAAGAAGAAGAAGTGACCATGGACTAAGAAGATCTTGGAGGACGTGGAATTCAGTGAAACAATTAATGTATGATGGTTACATGGCTCTTCATTGTTCCTAGATGACCAAGGTAATACAAGATGCTCAACTTTCTTGTTTTGAAGATGCAATTAGAAATACAGATTGGGAGAAAGCTATGGATGAAGAGATGGCTACACTTTATGGAAATGAAACATGGAAGATGGCTCCATTGTCACAAGGAAAGAAACCCATAGGTTGCAAGTGGGTTTACAAGGTAAAGCACAATGGTGATGGCAACATAAGAATATATAAAACACGATTGGTAGCAAAAGGATATGCACAAACATATGGCATTGATTATGAGGAAACTTTCAACCTTGTTGCAAAAATGGCTATTATGAGAACACTTTTTGCATTGGCTACAAGAAAAGGATGGATTTTGCATTAGGTGGATGTGAAGAATGCTTTCCTATGGTGATTTCTAGGAAGAACATGGACCAAACAAAAGGACATGAGGATTCAAAGCACCTAAAATTTTTCTATAGGATGCATAAGCCTTTGTGTGGGCTTAAACAAGCCCCTCGTGGTTGGCATGCAAGGATTGTATATTATTTAACCTCCATCATATTTTCTATGTGTGATGCAGATCACTCATTATATGCAAGGAAGGGTGATGATGGCATCACTATTGTGGATATTTTTGTTGATGCCTTGATTGTAGGTGCTGATAATGAAGAAAACATTCAAGACGTAAATCAACTCATGCAAGAATTTGACATAAAAGATCTTGGTGTGCTACACTATTTTTTGGGCATTGAGTTTATACATACAAAAAAGCTATATGGATGTCCCAAAGGCAATACGCCTTGAGTTTGTTGCAAAAGTATAGTATGGCTGATTGTAAGCCAATTTTCTATGCCATTAGATCAAAATTTGAATTTCAATACTACATCATGTGAAGCATTGGAAAATGCTACAATGTACATGAAGAATTTGGGAACTTTCATATATCTCACAATTACAAAAATTAATCTAAGCATTTGCATAGGAATTCAAAGTCAATTTTGTTGGTACAAATGGATCCAAGCCTACATTTGGACACTTGGATATTTAGTTCTATATACTCACATGAAGTCACATATGACTACCCACTTGTAAAAATTAATCTTTACTCATTGTAAAAAGAACTAGCATTCATGTGGATTTTGGAGGAGAAATTACGAGATTTATTTGGTGAGGTTGATGAAGGACTGAAGTCCTAAACTTTAGGTGCACTTTTTGGTAGAGTTTTAATTTCAAAATTCAAAAGATGGATCCAACTTTAGCTATAAAGGAAGGCACAAAAACGTGCATGATGTGTGCTCATTTTTTTGAGATATTCAGAGGGATTTCAAGTGGGTATTTAGCTCACACTATATCTCTACCATTGCCCTCATATTGTGCAATCATTCATTGCCAATATCATTGTACTTTGTGTGCATTAATACATACTTTTTTGGTTATGGTTCATTTTCTCTTCTTTGTCATGAACCACTCAGAACAGTGAACTTTACTGATCCATTTCTCAGTGAATACTAAACCATTTCACTGATCTAACTTGCTATAGATTCATCAGATAGTCTATTTGCATGCTACACATTTTCAACTCAATTTCTTCAATCATTATTGAGTAATGTGAAAAATAGTGCTCTCTGGTCTGCATACTGTTAACTCCCTAAAATGTCGAGATAGACATACCAGAACTTGCCAAATATCATTCTCATTGCCTATTTGATCATTTCAAGTGAGATAGCTTGTAGCTAACATTAGTCAATTAGATATTCCAAAAAGGATTTTGTCCAATTGTTACCAAGGAAGGAGTACTGTTCATTTCTTTCAGCAGGTGTAACTACCAAAATAACAAGTTCTTTGGTTCACAGTGGATGCTCTAGTGAGGTCTTACATACTCAATTCAATCTGTGATTTTTTGTTACCTCATATTAGGAACTTTGAGACTTCCCAAGAGACTTGGGATGTGCTATCTTCATACTTCTGATCAAATACAAGGACAAAAAGAACCAGCTTTGGATGGAGTTTACAACCTTGAAGAAGCAACCAAAGCAATGTGTAGCTGACTATGTGACCAAGATGAAGGACATAGCTAAACAACTTGGGAGTATTGGAGAAGAAATAAAAGAGGAGCAATAGTAAGGCATATCATAAATGGCATCAAGGTTGATGACAAATGGGAGTCTTTCACCACAGCAATAGACTTATATATGGACATGCAGATACTTGACCTCAATACATTGATGGAGCAACTCTTCACACATGAGACAAAGCTCAACAAAAATGGAGATAGTTCTAGAGGTAATCAATCTTCTACCCTTTACACAGATAAGAATAGGAATAAAGATAAAGGAAAAGGTAAGAAGAATGAAGAAGATGCAAGTACCTCTCAAGTGAATTTCAAAGGTACAGGAAGAGGTACTAGTGGAAGGGTAAGAGGAGGAAAGCAAGGCAGGGGGAGACCATATAATTCTTCACCTTGCAAGATTTGTGGATTGACCAATCATACCACATATGAATGATTTAGGAACACAAAGAATCAGAGAGGAAGAAGCTTCCACAAAGAAGGCTATGGACAATCAAGAGGTAGGTTCAATAATGGAGGAAACAACTACTAGCACAACGAAGATCAAGGCTTCAACAATAACTATCATGGAGGCTTCAAAGGAAGGAGAGACTACAAAAATTACACAGATGATCAAGAGGATTCCCTATTGCTCACGAACATGACAACCAAGCAAGGTAAAGATGATGAGTATCTATTCTATATTAATTTTGTTTGTTCCAACCATGTAGCTGGAAATGTAGCACTATTGTCTAACCTTGCAAAACCTAAAAGGAAGCATGAAGTCCAAACAGGTGATGAAACTAGGCACTAAATAAAGAAAATTGGAAATATTAAAGCATTTGATGGTAATATGAACCTTCTAAGTAGTGTTATATGTGCCAACAATAACCAAAAATTTAATTAGTGTTGGATAGATTTTTGAGAAGGTTTTACAAGTTAGATTCACAAGACATGGAGCATATGTGGAGGACCCTCAACAAGGCTTCAAGAGGATTGCAAAAGGTGAGAAATCTGGTAGACCTTTTACCTTTGAAGTTGAAGATACAAGAAACATTTCTCTCTTCAATTACAAAACCAAACCCTTCTTGAATTGGAGATATGGCATAAGAGACTAGGTCATATAGGTGAAAGGACATTGAAGCAAATATGCAAGGATCAGAGTGTGCTTGGCATCCCAAATGTTTCCAAGCAATACATGATTTACAAATGTGGAGCATGCCAATTTGGCAAGTCCCATAGGCAGCCATTCAAAAAAAGAGGATACATGTATGAAGGCTACTTGGATCTTGTACACATAGATGTGTAGGGTCCTAGCAAAGAGCCATCAATTTTAGGATCAAGGTATTATGTTTCATTTATAGATGACTATAGTAGGTGGACAATACTTTACTTTATTAAGCATAAAATGACATCTTCACTTATTTCAAGAAGTATTTGGCATTTTTTGAGAATCAAACAAGTAAAATTCTGAAGAGACTCATATCTAATGGAGGTGGTGAGTATTTCTCACATGAGTTTGACTCTTTCTTATAGGAAAGAGGCATAAAGAGAGAGATTACAACAAGGTACACTCTTGAAAGCCCCAAACCTAATTGCATATCTATTCCCTTTACTATCATCTTGACTTATGACCCAACCTATACCAATAGGACTAGTATCAACATTCAATATAATAGGTTTCTTAACAAAATACTCTACACGCTTAAGGTTGGGAGCTTCAAGCAACAATTTCTTCAATTTATGCATAGCTTGTGTGTTTATCAGTCCAAATAAATTTTTGTTTCTTCCTCAAAAAGTCATAGAGACAATCGGAAACATGAGCAAAGTGTGGGATCCAATAACATAAAAGATACAAGCACCAAGAAATCTGCGTACCTCACTCATGTTGTTACATGTTTCAGAAATCTTGCTAATGGCATCAACTTTTTGTGGGTATGGCTTTCAACCATAATGAACACATAAATGTCCAACAATAAGAACCTCGTTGACATCAAAAACAAATTTTGGAAAATGTGAGACCTACCTCTTCAAATCATTGAAATACTTTTTCATAATCAGAGATATGGTCAAGAACAAATTTGCGACATCCAGATGAATCTAAAGTAATGTCCTTTACATGTTCCTCACTCCCTTTAATTGGAATATCATCAATGAATGGCATCTTTATATGAGGGATAAAATCATGTAAGACCATATTTGTAGCACTCATCATATGAGCCATAGAATTAGTCGCTCCTTGAGGTAAAGTACACATTCGCACTAAGCCTAAAGGAGTTTTCATTGTGGTTATGTCACGACTATCAATTGCTCATTGGAATTGGTCATACCTAGAATATAAATCACCCATTGAATAGATAAAATGTCTTGAAAATGATTCAACAAACTCATCTACAATGGGTCTTGTTCCTATATTCCTTATGGTGACTTTATTGACGGGTTGGAGATCTTGAATAAAACATAGTTTCCCATTCATTTTAGGCACAATGAACCATCTATTTGAGTAAGGTGCAAAAAATGGCCCTAAAAGTCTCATGTTTATCTTCTCCTTAAGTATTTTCATTAGCTCTGGTAAGTGAGCCTTTGGAACAGGTATAGGGCAAAGATTCCATGGAATATGTGGAATAGTAAGGATAATCGTGGGTGCAAGTAGCTTTGGATCTACACATCCAATCTCATGAGCAAACATAGTAGAGGATTTTCCATGGCTACATATGACTCTCTCAAATTGATCTCTTTCTGTTGGCAAAAGAAAGTCATCATCTCTACCAATTTTCACCTGTTTGATTCCCTCATCCATGAATGTATGTCCTATGTTTTTCTTATCCCGAAGAATTGGATCATTTTTCACATCAATAATTTTTTCGTTACTTCCTTGGGGTAATGATTGAGCTATGGGTTTGATTTTCTTTTCTATAATTTTGTACTTTGTTTCAACTAAGGCATCATGTGTTTGGTTAAATTTTGAGCACTTGTCAACATTGAGAGCATACTCTTGGATTAGAGCATACTCATCAAGGGAAGAAAGAAGAATAATGTGGGAATTATAATTTTTTTGAAGACATAAATCTAACTCCTTGAGAGTAGAGAAACAATGAGATGTCTCCATCACATGCTCAATGTTCTCATCATGTTCCATGATTTTGTTGGTTTTATAAGTTTTTTTTGGGTTTTTTGGATAACACACTTGGACAATTGACTCTTATGAAGGAAATCTAATCTAGAATGTGGGAAACAAAGTGAAAAACTATTACACAAGTTGGTTGGTTATGAGATGTCAAACCAATATCCATTGTTGTCCCACTTAACAATGGATTCTATCCAAAATTTTGATCGTATGTAGCTCCAAACATGAATCGAGGTGCACAATCACTAGATGCATGCCATGACCTTGAGTAACAATAGGTTTCTTTATAATTGACAATCGATTTTGAGGATGATTCACTCCTACCATCATGACTTAAAGTGATTGCATTCCATCCTTAGACTACTTAATTCTGTTGGTGTAATTTGCAAGCCTACACATTTGGCTCAAAGGATGCATTAAAGTCTACACATACATGAAGAAGCATAGGAACATATGCTAGTGGCTAATTACCACTTTACCTCATTGTAAAGTCAAATTGACTTGGAATCTTTTGTAATCACCTACCTAAGTGAGTCGTGGAAAAAGTAGTTCATTTGATTGAAGGAATATCTCCAAGTATATAGGAGCTTGATCATAGGGAGCCAAAATTTGAATTTGAATTCAAATCTTTGCTCATTACATATAAAAAAGGAACATGAAAAAGTCGCAGATAAGAGTGATCATTCCCGAGCCTCATTCTACTGATTTTGAGTGTGCGTGAGGACTATACTATAGCTTACACCTCTCTACACCATTAGGCAATGTTATTCATGCCAGTGGGATTGTATACAAGTGTTCATTAATAGATACATTTACATCATTCATCTCTGAGTTCTCTGTTAGTCTACTCAAATGTCTGTCAACTTGTCAAGGGCATATCTCGGTCAATTCTTCACCATCAAGTGATTCAAAGCTTGTTGGATTCAGCTCAAAGACATCTACATGCTGTCAAAGTTTGAAGTAATTCTATTCAGCCATTTCAGAGAATTCTGCGTCGAGGTGAACTCTGGTCATTTTCTGCTACAGTCCTAAAAAGTCTGGGGTATAGCTAAACTTGCTAAATTGATTTCTCTTAGCATAGTTTATCTTTTTACATCATTCTACTTGCAAATAGTAGCTTACTAAGCTAATCAAATACCCCTAGAAGGAATTTTATCAATTTCTACTGTGCTGGTCACACTGAGCAAAACATTCAGCAGGTGTCAAGACCAAAATAGAAGGTTTTCTTGTCCACTTGCAAATGGTAGCTTACTAAGCTAATTAAATACCCCTAGAAGGAAGTTTATCAATTTCTACTGGGCTGGTCACACTGAGTAAAATATTCAGCAGGTGTCAAGACCAAAATAGAAGGTTTTCTTGAGTTTGTGAATTTCAAAGTTATCTGTTTTGGTTCAATCATTACACACATCACTTCCAAAGTACATAGGCCATTTTTTGGTGTTATTTGAAAGCTAAGAAGGTCTACTTACCAACTCTGAAGCAAAACAGGGCTGGTACAAAGCAGGTTTGGCAGTACCTGCTCAGTCTCTTGGAGCATCCATCCATCTATCCCAACAAATTCTAGCATAGGTAGACCCATCATCCATGGCTTTAGTTTCCATACGACTCTCACAAATGAAGGGCTGACCTAAGAGAACTTCATAGGAGTAATATCTTGAATAAAAAAGTGAAATTCTTCTATGATTCCTCCTATGGATATGGGGACACTAGCACAAGCTCCATACAAGGTACCTACACCATTATTTGTAGTTCTCATATGCCATTCACAATCTTTATCTATGTGCCATCAAAATTTATCATAGACTTCTCTTGAAATCACATTGATTTCAGAACTAGAATCTACTAATGCATTTACAATGATAGTGTTCTTATCATTGCCTATGTTAACATGCATCTCTAATGTACCTCTAGACCAAAATTTTCTTTTAAAGTGACTTCTAGGATAGGATTGTTTTCATGATTTTCATGGTCAGGTTGAATAGGTCCTATGAAATTTTTATTAACATTTACTTCATCATCATCAAGGTCCTCTTCATCAAATTCATCAAAGTTTAATCATTCATATGTTGATCTTGGTCTAGAGAATCTTGCATCTCAGAATCTAGATTAAGCAAAAATCTCTTCCTTTTAATATTTTCATTGTGCTTTTTCATTCCTCCCTTACCATAATTTCCTTGCAAAGGTAGCCTAGATCAATAGTCATAGATTTTCTTTTCTATGTCTATGACTAATCATTGCTCCTTAGCAGCCCTCAATAGTTCGCAATCTCTCAAAAAGTGCTCTAACGAATCACACCAAGGACATCTATGAGGACCACACACAAAACCATTTAGATTTTCAGAATTTTGAGTAACTTGTGGTGGGAAATTTTGAAATTGAGTATTTTGTTGATAAGATATTGCTTGAACAGGATAATTAAGATTTTGATATGGCAATTGATGTATTGAGGAGCTTGGGGAGCAGCATGTGGTACTTGAGGTGCAAGAGGAGCTTCCATAGTACATGATTGATCATTTTGAAAATTTTGATTTTGAGGATTTTGAAAAGTTGTTTCAGATGCTTGAGGATACATTTTTTGATACATTTGAGGATTTTGCACATGAGGATGAGGATTTTGCACATGAGGATGAGGATTTTACATTGAAGGATTATGCATTGGAGGAACTTGATATGATTGAGTATGAGCTACTTGTGGATTTTGATTGGGAGCTATAACATGTTGATAAGGATCTTGGCAAGACATTGGGTTCATTTAATATTGGAAAGTTTTGATGTAACTAGATTGTAAAGCATCTTTAGTCACCCAATTGGATTGTGTAGCAATACGAATTTCCATTTTCTTAGTGAGAATTTCCATGTGAGATTGTTCAACTAAACTTTTATTTGGCTCTACTTTAAAGCCTTGACTAGGCTCCATAGTGAGTAATAGATCTATTCGGCTTTGGGGAATTGACCCATCGTAAGAATCCATCCTAATTATGTTGCAAGGTTGGAAAAATTTGCGTGCCAAACCTCTTGGATGTGTACGATACGTATGGTACGTACAAACGTACCGTACATGTACGGTACTTGTTCTATAAAAAAAATTATCATTCAACATTTTGAACTTGGAACCTCATTATATGAGCCATACTATTCATAGTTAACTATGCGGTGAGACTCAAGTGCTCATGTAGTAATTCACTATATATAATGCATGGAGAATATGTTATTATATAGTAAATTTTTAAAAATTTATAAATATATATATATTAAAAAATATATATACATACCGTACCGTACCAAACCTCCCTACCAAGTACCGTTCACGTACCGTACACGTATTGTATGTATCGTACCAAACGTACCAAACCACCTTGTTATGTTGGCTACAATCCTCAAGATAGAATTCCTTGAGCATCTCCTTTATGAAATAACTCCAAGGAAGACTATCATATTGAGTGACATGATTTATGATAAAGCTATGAGAAATTCGTTCAAATAATGTTATCAAAAGATCTTTGAGAAGACAAAAAATCATAGCTTGTTCTTCAAACAAATCTAAGTAGCTTATAATGTTGATGCCATTGAATTTTTCCTTCTCTCTCAACATAGAAGAGACTATTCTTTGGCTTTATTTCTCAACAATAAGGGATTTGAATCCTTCATCTTATGTGAATACGCAAGTGACACATGATGTTCTAGATCTCTCACAAATGCATTTACTTCACGATGAAGATGTGCACAATTGCTGATATATTTAATGATGTGTGTGAACACAGTGGGACCACCGGGGCACTTTCTTCCCTCTTTAGGAGGTTTTTTTTCCTCGGCTTCTATATATATCTATTGCCCTAATGGGCTACTTATCTTTGTAGATTCTCTAGTAATACATTTCTTGGTGCAGGGCAATCAACAGTTGAAGTTTTGATGGTTTGAAGTCAAGGACTGAAGAGAAGATCAAGATATGAAGCATATGTTCAAAGGATGAAGATGTGTATACATATGTACATTAGTTTAGAGATGGCTCACTTATACTTTTGTATGGTTATGAGCTTGTACATATTTGCCTATATATACAAGTAAAAATGTCGGGGGCAAATATGAGAGAGTATGTGAATAGAGAAATTAGAAGTTGTATGAGTCATTAGACACTTTAGAAGTGAGTAAGATCTCTCTCATCACTCAGATGTAAAGTTTTCCAGAAATGAAGAAAAGTTGCACCCAATATTTCTGAGAGTTCTCCTTCTGTGTTGAATCTTTCGTGAAATGCTTTTGTACAACTCTAAGTCTATAGTTGATTGATCTCTGTACAAGTTTCCACCTTCTAATTGTGATGAGGCTGAGAGAATTGAGTGTAGGAACATTTACATGTGTAAATGAAAAGAAGAGAAGTTGCAGGAGGTGCAAAATTTGATGCTAATGTTTTGGTCAGTTCTCCTTCCACAATGTAAAGTTTTGAGCAAGCAAGCACTCGTTATTTAAGTTGGAAGGTAAGCTACCTATGACTAAAAGCATTTGATTAAACGGGTTCTACTTTGAGAGAACCAAGCTTAAAAACTTACAGGTGTCAAAGTCGACTATAAAGAACTATAGTTTTAGACATAGGTGACTTGTTAAGATCATTTCTCAAGATCTACTAAGTCTTTTGGAATGATTTAACTTGAAGAAGGTGCAAAAACTACACTGTGTGCAAAGTTTTATGAAAAGATTTACATATTTGATAAGTCAATGAATGAGTTATGTGGAGCAGACATTTTGTGTAGTCATCTTCTTCATAGTTTATCGAAAATTTTGATAATTGATCATTGATCTTCTAAACTGGTAAAGGTTTTGAGTTGCTCTTGATATAGAGGTGCTCTAGCTTCAAGAGTAGCTTGTTCTTTTGGAGATTAAAACTCTCCATCAGTGGTATTAGAGCAAGAAGTATCAAAATTGAAGAAAGGAGGACCTCGGCTACTGTAGTCATAAAGAATTCAACAATTCAAGATTCAAAAGGTGAAAGCTTGAGAGCAAAGCTTGAGAAGGAGGCCAGAAGATATCAAGGAAGACAAAAGGAGTATCATTCAAAGCAAAGGTAACCTTATTCCTCATAAAGCTAGAAGGATTTAATACATAGGTGAAGAAAGGATGGGAGATTCTCTTCAGATAGAGAAACTGGATAGAGAGAACTATCTAGCATGGTCAATGAGGATGGAAGCTCATCTTATGAGCAAAGACTTGATAGGTTATATTACAGGTGAAGAAGAAAAGCCTCAGTTCAGAGATCTTAGTGTTCCAACTAGGGAGGAATTGTCAGATTTGAAGACTTGGATGAAGAGAGATGCTCAAGCCAGGAGCATTATCTACATGGCAGTTAATGACTACTTGCCACCTCAGATTAGAGGTCTTGAAAGTGCAAGTGATATATGGAATGCTTTGGAGGAGCATTTCCAAAACACCACAAAGTCAAGGAAGGCATCATTGTGGGCAGAATTTACCACATTCAAGTAGAAGGCCTCTCAATCCATCTCAGATTATGTAACAAGAATGAAGGACATTGAAGATGCATTAGGAGAAGTTGATGAAGATATTGAGGAAGATAAATTGGTAAGGCAAATCCTTACAGGTTTGAGAGGTGATGACAAATGGAAGCCATTCATTTTGTCTACTGAATTATCACTAGATCAGTTTACTCCTGACTTAAATCAGTTGCTAGGATAGATGCTAACCTTTGAGCAGGATGTCAAAGGTGAAGGTGATAAAAGTGTAGGTCAAGCAATGTATTCAAAGGATAAGAAGAAGAATAGAAAAGGGAAGCAACAAGAAAATGAAGATGAAGGTACAACTATCCAAGCTAACTTCCTAAGAGGAAGAGGAGGTGGCAAAGGTAGAGGAAGAGGCAGAAGTAGTAAAGATGGAGTCAAAGATTGCTGGATTTGTGGTAAGACAAATCATTTAGCTAATGATTGTTGGCATAATACTCAGAATAATGGTGGATATAATCAGAGTTTTAATTCGAGGAAGAGGTGGCAAAAATCAAAGAGGTAATCTCAGAGGTAGAGGTAGTAGAGGTTACTTTGGAAGAAATGCAGGTAGCACCTACTCCAATGGAGGTGAATCACAAATTGAGCAGATCCGGAGGAGAAGAGTTCAAGGACATGAAGCTATATCAAAGTTTGGTTGGTAGTCTGATCTATACTACATTAACTAGGCCTGACTTGTCATATGCAGTTGGAGTATTACCTCAATTCATGCATTGTCCTAGGAAAGAACATTGGATTGCAAGACAAAGAGTGTTGAGGTACACTCAAAGAAGGTTTGTATTATGGTTTTACATCACATACAAACATCAAGATATATAGTGATACAGATTGGGTAGGTAATCCAGATGACAGGAGATCAACTTATGGATACTTGTGTTATGTGGGAGATAAGTTAATTTTGTGGTGTTCAAAGAAGCAACACACAATTGCTTTATCATCCACAGAGGCTGAGTACAAAGGTATGGTTGAAGCTGCAAACGAAGTGATATGGCTTAAGACTCTTATGAAGAGTTTTGACATCATCCAGAGTACACCCACTATTCATGAAGATAACATGAGTTCATTGTATTTAGCTGCTAACCCTATTTTTCATGCCAAGAATAAACATATTGAGATTTAGTATCACTTTCTAAGAGACAAGGTGATGGATAAGAAGATTGAAGTAATACATACTTCAACAAAAGATCAGATAGCTGATATGCTAACGAAAAGTTTGGATGGACCAAAGCTACAAAGATTCAAAGACATGGCAGGTATAAAGAAGATAGAGAAAACCTCAATTGATGATTGAGGGGGAGCTGTTGGTGCAAGGCAATCAACAATTGAAGTTTTGATGAAGGTTTGAAGTCAAGGACTGAAGAAAAGATCAAGATATGAAGCATATGTTCAAAGGATGAAGATGTGTATACATATGTACATTAATTTAGAGATAGCTCACTTATACTTTTGTATGGTTATGAGCTTGTACATATTTGCCTATATATACAAGTAAAAATGTCGGGGCAAATGTGAGAGAGTATGTGAATAGAGAAATTAGAAGTTGTATGAGTCATTAGACACTTTAGAAGTGAGTAAAATCTCTCTCATCACTCAGATGTAAAGTTTTCCAGAAATGAAGAAAAAATGCACCCGATATTTCTGAGAGTTCTCCTCTGTGTTGAATCTTTTGTGACATGCTTTTGTACAAGTCTAAGTCTATAGGTGACTGCTTTCTGTACAAGTTTCCACCTTCTAATTGTGATCAGGATGAGAGAATTGAGTGTAGGAACATTTACATGTGTAAATGAAAAGAATAGAAGTTGATGGAGGTGCAAAATTGGATGCTAATGTTTTGGTCAGTTCTCCTTCCACAGTGTAAAGTTTTGAGCAAGAAAGCACTCATTCTTTAAGTTGGAAGGTAAGCTACCTATAACTAAAAGCATTTGATTAAACGGGTTCTAGTTTGAGAGAACCAAGCTTAAAAAGTTACAAGTGTCAAAGTCGACTGTAAAGAACTACAGTTTTAGACATAGGTGACTTGTTAAGATCATTTCTCAAGATCTACTGAGTCTTTTGGAATGATTTAACTTGGAGAAGATGCATAAACTATAGGTGACACCTTGTGCAAAGTTTTATAAACAACTTTACACATTTGATAAGTCAATGAGTGAGTTATGTGCAGCAGACTTTCTGTGTAGTCATCTTCTTCACATTTTATCCAAAATTTTGATAATTGATCATTGATCTTCTAAATTGGTAAAGGTTTTGAGTTACTCTTGATATAGAGGTGCTCTAACTTCAAGAGTAGCTTGTTCTTTTGGAGATTAACACTCTCCATCATCATTCAGTATTGTGTGTTGTGCTCCAAGCTTCTTCTCCTTCCTTGTGTTGTTTGCATGCTTCCGCTGACATCTATCTCCAACAATTGGTATCAGAGCAGGTCATCGCTTCATCTAGGGCACCATCGACACTCCTCTGGTTGCAGTCTTAAAATCGCATGAATTTTGGTGAGTAGTGCTTGTGCAAGCTATTTTGTCTTTTTGTTCCAAAGGTATATACTAGTTTTTGTTCGCCACTATAAGCATCTCGAAGTCTACTACAGGTCTAGCAGAATTCATTTGTGTAGTTCTGTTCAAATTTTTGAGATAAAGTCAATTTTTTGCATCAAGGTATTTTAGTCACTGGCCATGGCTGAAAGCAATGATGTATTCCATATGTTGGCTATTGAGGATAAGTTGGATGGTACCAACTACCTGTTATGGGCTTATATGATGCAACATGTATTGGTTGCAAAAGGACTTTTGAACATTGTGCAGGGTGTTGAAAAACGTCCTATCACACCTGCAACTGTTACAACTGTAGGTACAGAAGCTGAGGCAAAAGATGTCAAAGATGATGATATTCTGATATTCTTGTTTGTGCTACAATTTCTGCTGCACCTACTGCAGAGCAAATTTGTTGGGATGGCAGAGATGCCCAAGCACATGCATTGATAGCTTTTTCTATCAAATGTGCCATTATTCCTCATATTTGCTCTTGTAGAACAACTAAGGATGCTTGGGATACACTTACCACATTGTACCAAGCTAGGAATGAGGCTCGTGTTGCTTACCTCCGAAAATAGTTGGAGAGTGAGCACATGAATGAAGGTGATTCAATGGATATATTTCTAACAAAGATCAAATACTTGAAGGAACAAAGATTTCTACTAATGAGGTTATACCAGATAGCTCACTTGTGCAGACCGTTCTAAATGGTCTTCCTGATTCATATCAAAGTTTTGCTTCTAGTCTTCGGTTAATGATGAAAGGAAATCCAAATGCATTGTCATTTGAGGAGTTAGTCTCTAATCTGTTGCAAGAAGATCAGTCCAAACAGAATAGGTCCATTCTGCGTGTTGCAGATCAAGCATTCCTGGCTAGTCAGAAGGGCAAAGGAAAATGGAGCTCTTCAACTAGTAAGCAAAAATCTACAAATGTTGCACATTCAAAGAAGAAAGATAAAGATGAGAAGAAATCAGAAAAGCAGAAATTGTTTTGCAAGTATTGTAAAGGGAATGATCATATCATAAAGAACTGTCCAAAACTGGTTACTAAAGAGGCAAAGAAGAAAGAGGCTAGAATGGTTGTTGTAGAGGCCTCTACACCAAAAACAAAGTCTGCTAATCTTGTGTAGGAAGAAGAATGGGCATTTACTACTATCTAGAATTTTGACCCATCTTCTCATGAGCAGTGCATGTCTGTAGTAGACTTAGATGTTTGGTATTTTGACACTGGGGCGACCAAACATATTACCTCGTAGCATAGTTTCTTCTCTTCACTCGAGCTTTCCCCTACAAGGAATACTATTACATGCACCAACAACTCCTCTTATCCTATTATGGGAGTTGGCAAGATCATTTTGACTAGTGCTGATGGTAGTTCTTTCACTTTGTCAAATGCTTTATTTGTGCCAGGGATCAAGAAGAACCTGTTACCATTTTTTGCATTAGCCAAGATTGGCTTGGTTGTGAAATTTGTTGATGACATGTGTACAGTTCATGACCTGTCAAATGGGGATGTGATTATTGCTTCTGGCATTTTATGTTGTGGGTTGTATAAGCTCGTAGACTATGAAAGATCTCTGAATGATTCGGCATGTGCAGTACATGATTCTCAGGCTATGTCAGATGCAAAGCTTTGGCATGCACGCTTTGGTCATCTGAATTTTGCTAGTTTGCTACGCCTACAGAAGTCTAAAATGGTTTCCTCTTTGCCCAAACTTGAGGCACCTAGAAAACATGTTTGTGAAGGTTGTATTTTGGGCAAAATGCAATGTTCCTCATTTCCAAAAGATGGTTCAGTTCGGGCAGACACCTTCTTTACTTCGTGACTTTCATTGATGATTTTTCCAGGCATGCATGGGTATATCCATTGAAGGCAAAGTCCAAAGTGTTCACGTGCTTCAAACAATTTTTGGCTTTAGCTGAAAATCTGTTAGCATGTAAAATGGGCACCCTTTGTTCAGATCGAGGGGGGGGATATATGTCTTCTCATTTTAATGCATTTTTGGCTGAACGTGGGATAAAATACTAGTGTATAGTGCCGTATACACCTCAACAGAATGGAGTTGCTAAACGAAAGAGCAGGTCACTCATGGAGATGGCGAGATGTATGGTCAAGAGTCAAGATTTACCACATAGTTTCTCGCTTGAGGCTGTCATGTGTGTAGCATATGTACTTAACAGATGTCCCACTAAAGCGCTGTAGTCTATCACTCCATATGAGGCTTGGCATGATCACAAGCATCTGTTGCTCATCTGCGTGTTTTTGGTTGTTTGGCATATGCATTAGTGCTTGAACAACATCGTAGAAAATTGGATGATAAAGCAGTAAAATGTATTTTTGTAGAGAACATATCTAAAAGTAAAGGCTATCGTCTATATCATCCACAGACTAAACGCATTCTCGTTAGCTATGATGTTGCTCATCTGCATGTTTTTGGTTGTTTGGCATATGCATTAGTGCCTGAACAACATAGTAGAAAATTAGATGATAAAGCAGTAAAAATGTATTTTTGTTGGGTAGAGTTTTGAAAGTAAAGGCTATCGTCTATATCATCCACAGACTAAACTCATTCTGGTTAGCTGTGATGTTGTCTTTGTGGAAGATGCTATTCAGCCATTGCTTTCATGTACTAAGGAGAGATCTGTCAGCTCCAAAGACATGTATGATACTTTGCTGCCTCTTTTTACAGGTGGACAGTCTAGTGTTGGTCCCAATGAGGCAACTTCTCAGCCTTTGCAGGTTTCATGTGATGATGCAGATCATTCCATTTCTGATGCAGATTTACATGATGCACTAGTTGACGAGAGAGCTGATATTGAGCAGGCAAAAACTATGCCAAAATGGCTGGTGTAGACTTTGCGTGACAACAAATTAGACGCACCTCTATCATATCATACTCGTTCAGGCTCTCATAGTGCCTCTTTTGCATCAGATTGCTATGCTATGGATACATCTATTCTCTGTGATGAGAATGAGCCCGTTTCGTTTGATGAAGCACAAGATTCAAAAAATTGGATGGTTGCTATGCAATTTGAATATGATGCTATAATGAAGAATGGTACTTGTTCTTTATGTGACTTGCCTCCTGGCAAGAAGGCCATTGGGACTAAGTAGGTATACAAGCTGAGGCGTAAGCCTGATGGTACAGTGGACATGTATAAGGGTAGACTTGTTGCAAAGGGTTATGCATAGGAAATAGGCATTGATTTTGATGAGACCTTTGCACCTACTTGCCAAATGACTACAGTTCGTAGCATCTGTGCACTTGCAGCTCATCATGGTTGGAATGTACATCAGTTGGACATTAAAATAGCATTTCTGAATGGTGACTTGCATGAGAAGTGTATGTTTTTCTGCCTTGTGGCTTTGTGCAAAAAGCGCATGAAAATCAGATGTGCATACCAAGCAGATACATGCCTATCTGATTGCACATGGTTTTGAGAATAGTCCAATTGAAAGCACCTTATATGTGAAGTGTGCTAATGATGTGCTTCTGATCATTGTTGTCTATGTTGACGACATGCTGCTCACTTGACATATTGAGAAGCATATTGCTGATTTTAAGGCTGATTTGCATGCCTCATTTGAGATGTCTGATTTGGGGCATTTGCATCACTATTTGGGCATTCAGTTTATGCAAGTTGATGGTGGAATGGCTTTGTGTCAAATGAAATATATTGACATTATTGCAACGTTTTGGCCTTCAAGATTGTAAGCCTATTGCCACTCCTATGGAGACAGGTTTACGGTTGAGTCTTCATGATGCTGGAGATGCATTTGATGTTGTTCTCTATCAGCAGGCTGTTAGATACTTGATTTACTTATGCATTACTTGGCCAGATATTCAGTTTGCTGTCTCACAGATGAGCAAGTTTATGCATTGCCTAGGAGTCAAGCATTGGTAGGTGGTTAAGTGCATCTTTCGCTACTTGAGTGGTACTCGGCTACTTGGGTTGTTTTATCTGTTGGAAATGAGGTAGGCCCATTGCTCATATCACAGGTCCAAGGTTCTATATGTCTAGGATATACAACATAGAATCTAGCAATCTTCCAATATTTGACAAAACATGAACATACCACACTTAATCATACGAATGATGAGACAAAGATAGAGAGAGATTAGACAACATGTGTAAAGTGTTACGTAAGCCACTGCTTACTCACACTATCATATATACCAATGTTCAATGTAGAATGTGGGGGCAAAACTCTCAACCACTCTATGTGAATAGAAATAGATGGATGAGTGAATGTACAAATGTAACAAACTTATTCAGATGTATGGACAGAAATCTGAATATATATGAGATGTGTGACCTAATAGGTTGTAGAAGAGTGAATATGAGTGACAAAAAGAGGAAGGATCAGTCTAAAACTGATAATCAACAAACCCTCATCTAACCTTAGGCTATGGAAGACCCTAAGTCAGATACGTGTGTGAAAAGATCACATACTTAAAAAGTAGCAAAGAATGGTAACAAGTTTGCTGCCGGAAATCCTCAAACTCATATGAACATTTGATATGGATGTTACTGCCTCCATAAACTCCAAGTAGTACATGTGTGCATAAAGAGAACATGTACCTTAATTCTTAACATAAGATGCAAATCTTATGTTAACCACCATCCAATGTCTTTGAAAGTAAACCGAAATCTTCATGTAGAAGACAATCTTCAAATACATCATGTGAATGGCCGATCCACATCATCAAAGTGCTAATATCCTCTCCATAAGCAAGAGTGTGATCACACTCTTCTTCTTCAAGAAGAAATCCATAGCCGCTCCTCAACATGCTCATGAATAGCAACATGGCTGCCCCATGTGCTAGAAGCACTACCTCTATTAAGGTAGCAAAGCTCTCCAAAGTTTGGTGTTGAAACTAGGAAATGGATTAATAAACAATAAGCCAATGGCTTCTTATATAGCATAGCACTTGATAGAATAAAACACTTCCAAAAGAACTTCTCAATAAAGCATATGGTAGTGCAAATCGGAAAAAAACAAAATGCATGTTCCGTCTCCGTCTTTTGCATTCGCCGCCTTTTACTTTATTTGAAAAGCATGAATAATCAAAAAACTTCTTTGCTTCCGCTATCTGCCATCCGTTGGAATCAAACCCACGCCAATTATTTGGGAGGATAATGGTCTAGCCACGGCACCCAACATTTTTTCTTGTAGAGGAAGCAAAACAATACCTACTCATGTTGTAGCAACTTGATCAACTTTGACCAATGAGACATTGTTTCGAACAATCCCCCCTGCAATGTCACAATGGTACAAACTGGACTCGATCTGCAAACTTCATAATCTTCAAACTTGTACTCTCCAAATTTACCTTCAAACCTTTTCTTCAAAAGTTTTCTTCAAAACTGAATTTGACTTTCCTTCAAACTTCAAAAACCTGAACTTGAACATGAACCATAATATCCGAGAAAACATGCAAACATATATCTAATAGTGCACACATCAAGCAATCACTACTTGACAACAAATGTAGCATGTACTGACTCTGAACCTGCTATCTCGTGTCTTCTTAAACCTAAAAACATACACTAGGATCCACATATTTGCATTTACCTTACGAAATTTTTCTCAACATACTTTTGCTGTGTCATGTAGATACACTAAACAAAATCAAGAACTGAATTCTGGAACCTCTGATTGACAACTCACAACCTAGTATATTATGAACACTGCTGGTTCATCTCTAACTGTACTAAACTGAACTCAACTCAACTCAACTCATGAGTCTCATCAAAGAATCTATGATTTCATCATGTCTTCATACCTCTCTCAAATATCAAGCTTCTCTTCAATAGAGCTCTGGAATCTTCTCCTGAATAGGAACATCCTGACAGGAACTTTCTCCAGACATTCTCCTTCTTCCTTCTTCTTTCAAAGCTGGAACATAAAGAGAACCTGACAAAGGAAATATAGAATTACCTAAAATAGGAATACCTGTAGGTATGACTTTACATTCTTTCACATATGGCTAAAAATAAGTCATGTTTTATCACCCCCCTGGATGACTTAACACTAGTATCCAAAATTCTTCAAATATATCAAACTTTATGAAATCTGGAACGTCTTCCTTCTTTCAATAAATTTGATCTTTAGTGATCAATACCTGTATCTGAAATAAAATCTTTGAACCCTTTTTATTAGCATTGTGCACATGCCCATAGCTTTCCCTGTCATTCCTCAGCTTCCCAAATAAGAGAATAAGGTTAGCTGATCTATCTTCAAAACCCTGCTGAAAGCATTTTAGGATTCATAATCTTCTGCAACATAAAAAGTATCTTCTTCTATTCCTCTGCAACACAAATATGAATCTTTCACTTACTTCTTCCAATGCTAAGAATCTTCTCATTACCTATAACTAATCATCTCCTAGAGAGAGTTGCAAGGAAAGAGGTTTATAGTTTCTTGGATGGTTTTTTAGGATATAACCAAGTACCTATTGCCTTGGAAGATCAACATAAAACTGCATTCTCCACTGAATGGGGAATATATGCATTTAGGGTTATGCCCTTTGGACTAACTAATGCACCAGCAACCTTTCAAAGGTTGATGTGTCATGTGTTCAAAGAATTTCTTACAACCATGATGGAAAGTTATGTTGATGATCTTTGTACCTTTTCATTGAAAAGAAAAAATCACTTGTAGGACTTGGAGAATATATTCAAGAAATGTAGAACTTAAAGAGTATGTTTGAATCCTAAGAAATGTGTTTTCTTTGTTAGGTAGGGGAGGATGTTAGGTCACATAGTTTCTAGAAATGGAATATCCACTGATGAGAAAAAGATTAAAGCTATTGTGGAACTATTAAAGCCAACCAATGTAAAAGAACTCCAAACTTTTATGGGACACTGTGGACATTATAGAAAATTTGTGCATAAGTTTGTAGATATTGCAAAACCTCTTTATGCATTAATTACAAAATTTGAGTGGACCCAAAAGTGTGACCAAGCCTTTGAAACCCTAGAAACTTGTTTGGTGACAGCACCTATTTTGAGCACCCTAGAATGGGATCAGATATTTCATGTTCATGTTGATGCTTCAAATTTTGAATTAGGATGTGTCCTTGCACAACCTATAGATGGAAGCAAATTGGATTTCCCAATTGCTTATGCTAGTAGGCAGCTAAACTTAGCTGAAAGAAATTATACAACCACTCAGAGGGAAGGACTTGGAATGATATTTGCTGTAAAGAAATACATGCATTATCTTCTAGCAAACAAGTTTAAATTCTTTGTAGATCACCACACTTTGCTTTGCTTGGTGAATAAACCTTGTCACACTGGCAGAATAGTAATATGGTTCTTACTATTGATGGAATTCGATTTTGAAGTAGTGGTGAGATAAGAGAAAACACATTTAAGAGCAGATCACTTGTCTAGGATACAAACCAAAGAACAAGATTCACCTCTCGACGATGATTTACCAGATGCATATATGTTCAAGGTAGAAAGCATTCCCAATTGGGCAATGACTTTGGTACCTATGTTTACTGTTGGACCATGTGGAACACACAATAATCCCACACATTCTGTATTACAAAGCAGAGACTTTGTACTACTTGCTGGACACTTATATCATTAAGCAAAGAACAATTATACTCATATTTGTCTTAAGGAAATGACAAGAGAGCATTGTATGAGGCCCAATATCAGAAAATGTTGGAAAGTTATTCTGATAAAGCAACTGACTGGAGGCAAGAAGAGATTGAACATTATGAAGCATTGCATGATCAAATGATGGCAGTAGAATCTAAAGAAGTGTTTGTAAGAAAAGAAGTGGAGCTATTGGCATACTTCAAGGAGTTGCAGGGACCTCTAGGAACTAGAACTACTATGGTTCTTAAAGAAAAATTCAGAAGAAGAGACCAACTAAGAAAGACAAAGGCAAGGTTGTAGGGCAGAGGGTAGCTAAAGAGACAATAAAAGCATCAACAAAGGAAAAAGGCCAGAGGAAAGCAGTTTTAATAGAAGAAGGAATTCAGGTCACATCAAGAGAATCTAAAGTAGTTGTTTCTTCAAAAATTTCCTCTGACTCAGATAGTGACATTGATAATTTTTTATTGAGAAGTTTAAATCTATACGTACCAAGCACACCAGTTAAATCAGTCTAGACATTAGAAGTGGATAAATTAGCAGAAAAATTCTCCCTCAATCATCAATTGAGGTTTTCTCTATCTTCTTTATACCTGCCATGTCTTTGAATCTCTGTAGCTTTGGTCCATCCAAGCTCTTTGTTAGCATATCAGCTATCTGATCTTTTGTTGAAGTATGTATTACTTCAATCTCCTTATCCATCACCTTCTCTCTTAGAAAATGATATTGAATCTCGATATGTTTAGTCCTAGCATGAAAAACAAGGATTCTAGTAGTTCCTCTATCCGTGCACTCCCAATTTTTTAGCTACCAATTCTACTAATTCCTCCACATTACTTGAACTAGTCGTTACATTGCTTCGAGTGTCCTATGGTTTAATGGAGCTTTGTGTATTTTTGAGATCATCTGCTAAGTTTTCTTCCAAGTTTATGCATTCTTGGAGACACTCGCTCAGTGTCTGCAACCATTTTACATAGACTAAGGTTCTCAATGTCCCATTAATAAATCCATCTGGAAATAGTGATATCTTTTTTGTTGTGAAGCCCTCTCCTTCATTGAACATCGATCAACGTACTAGTTAAATCTTTGGGCTAAAGTTTTTACTAATTCATTTGGAGCTTGTTTTAAACTATGAATTAACGATGAAGAATTGTGCTTAATCCCTTGCTTGGTGAATTCTCCAATAAACTCTTGGAAGAATTGTTCAGTATTTCCAAATCCATTTGGATCCAAGGGTTGCAACCAAGTCAAGGTTGTTCTCGTGAGGGTTAGCCCAAAGGATTCATATTGCACAAAAAAATCGTCTACTTGTTGTGCTCACAATACTTGCTTGAATTCAGTGATATGGTCATAGGGCTCTCTCGTACCATCAGAATGATTTCTCATGCATTTGGCCACCTAGATAGGTCTCAACCTTCTTGTCGGTTCAGGGGGTCTGATTATCACAGGAACTTCCGGTCTTAATGGTTGCAGTCGGAGTCCTGCACCTAGTTGTGGTCTTGCCCTAATGGCTGGTCTATTCGTATTACCCATTCCTGAATTAGTGTGGTTGTGGGGGTTCATTCTTGGCATAGCAAATTGAAAATGGGTTTTGGTGGGGACACTACGTTGACTAGTTTGACTTGACATTGTGTTCTTCGTTCCTTGATGGGATCCAAATGGGTTTTGCAAGGTAGTTGCCTATTCTTGAGGAGGGAATACAGGCAACCCCATGTATTTTATGAGAGACCTATCAACTTTGTCTACCGGTCAATATCTCGTTTGATTTTGGTCTAGGTAGATAACTCTAGATGCATCCTCTGGATCATTTAGCTCATATATAGTTACTGGGTTCACCTTCTCCCCATGTAGGTGAGTCAATTTGTAAAAGCACGTCTGATCCATGAATCAAATACACGTCCATCAAATAATCATCTTGAGGTATTATGTCCCCCATCAAGACTTGGGTCACTACGAACGTGCCCCTTGGCATAGTCAGAGTGTCTCTGTTGTTGGGTCTTTGTGAAGTTCCTTGCCCTTCTAGTTTCCCTCATGTCGTTGATCTGGATTCTTAGTCACCACATAGATCTGGCCCAACTTATCCATATAAACTCCACCTTCATACTTGACAGCGGGTCTCAGAACTATTTTTGAATCCATAGTGTCTACTATTCATGCTACTAACCTATTTATGCCATCAAGGTAAATGGTTACTCCTTGTAGATTGGTGGACACATACTGTAGTGATGTCTGATATTCTCCCTTTATGGTGGACATAAAGCCTTCCCTTGGGACTGAACCGTGCATGTCTTCAGAGGCCATGGGTATTTCCTCCTGTGAGTCACTAGATGTGTTAAAGTAGATAGAATGAGGGTTCGATTGGGAAGCACTTTCTACAAACAAAATGATGCTTCCTTGGCTGCCTAACACTCGTCCAAATCTCAAGTTCATTCACCTCTTAAGTTCTATATCTTCTCTGTTCTCTTCCCAATGTTTTTGTTTCTCTCACTTCTCACTTTCAGGTTGCTTGAGGATTCCACGATACATGATACTACATAGGGTGATACCAAGTCTAGGCAATACATGATACTGGATTGGACAACATGATACCTCTTATCCACCTCGATACATGATATCAATGTAGTGATGATACCACCTTAGAGCGATATATGATACTACCAGACTAGTGATATGATACTGCTCTAGACGATACGACACTCCTCTAGACGATACAATACTAGGGCGGCTCATGATACAATACCACTTGTGTGGCAATACGATATTGCTTAAACCATGATACGTGATGTTATCATTAGTGTCCATGTGAAAGGCCAAAGGGCCACCTGACACTTACTTGTATACGTTCTTTAATAAAACATATAGTGGCCTGGTTAGCCACAGACTGTGAGTTCAACCGCATTTGTAAGACCTAAGAAATCTATCTTCGTGCCCACTATGTATTGTCTTTTCTGCGTGTTTTTGTAGTCTCCGTGCGGAGCATCGTGTGTGGCCCCAAGAGCTCAGTTTTCTAATCCAAGGATATCCTCGTGGAGCTCGTGAGAATGCAGTGTGGTGCATCGCCGTCGAATCACTTCACTGGTATCAGAGCATTTTGAGGGAAAAGCTTTGTTCCTTTTGTGCGAGCGAAGCAAGCACCGCCCCCAAGGCTTTCGACTAAGGTGGTGACCAAGGCATAGACCTTGGCATACCTTGTCATCCGAGTCACCGAAGTCACCATTGGCACCGTTGGCTGCGCGCGAGGGAGGACCTCAACGATCAAAGAATATAGAGGTTCTTGGTACTTCCTGGGAGGTCACCCATCCTAGTACTGTTTCCCCCTGAGGTCGCTTAACCGTGGCAATCTCTTGCCACTAAGCTACACTCTTGTGGTGTCTAAAGAAGGGGAAAGACTAAGGTCCACATTACCTTGAACATGTTTTGGTCCCTCAAAGCTTCATTCTTTGCTTTCAAAGCCTATTTTTGAAGCATTTTTGGGTGTCTTTTGGAGCCATTTTGGAGTACTTTGGAACATAGTTCTCTTCACATAGGTCCATGAACATCAAGAAGATTGCTCCTTGTACTTCTCCAACAATAAATATCAACCTTTGGGGCTATTTTTTCAGCCACACTCGTAAAACTATAGGTTTCTTGAGAGGTTTTCAGTTTTGGTGGGAGCAGCTGCTGCAAATTTATGCAGGTTTTTGAGCCTAAACCATCAGAGTTGACAGACACTTGCAGGTGTTGTTGGCTAGTTTTTGGGCTATGCATTCAACCTTTTAGTGTCATTTTACTACATATATTGAGCACATACACACCATGTACGCTTCTGTAGATACCGCTTATGTACGTCCATGTGGTTATTGATATACCAGTTACGTTTTTTGTATAAAGCCTCTTACGTTTGAAAAAGAGGGTCGTGGTGAGGTTTTCTTAATTGGGAGACACCCAGATGTCGGGGTCTCTTCGGTGATGCAAGTGCTAGACTTACCCAGCCTTGCCATAGGAGATGTATGATAGTTGTTCATAGGTGCTCGATAAGCCTAGTTGGCTTCTATTAGGTAACAGATTATATGCAGTGGAGTCAGTGATTCACTATCAGGAAAACATGTCAGTACTTGCAATTTTATGATATTTTGACACTGGTCATACACTCATTTTGCAAAGGATACTCTGGCAAAATTTTTTCTAGATGTCTGGTTTTGTCAACTATACAGTGGTCGATTTACTCCTTGATAAACTTATTCGTTGGTGTTCGGACTCTTATAGCTCCATTATCATTCTATTCAGTTCTCTACCATCATGGTATCAAAGGTCTCAGGAACATCTGGTGGATCAAGGTCTTGTGCTAGTGTTTTGAGGAGGAGCTATAACTTGTAGGGCAAAGATCATTTTGAGATCCGAAAATTTGATGGCACAAACTTTGCTCTATGCAAGAATCAGATTAAAGATGTGCTGATTAAAAGGAGGCAATGGAAGCCAGTAAATGGGATTTCAAAGAATCTTGCTGACATGGATGAAGATGATTGGAATGAGTTAGATGAAGTGGTCAAGTCTACCATTCGCTTGCATTTGGAAGATAATGTTTACTTTACAATATTAGACTGTGAAAGTGTAGAGGAGCTTTGGAAGAAGTTATGCAATACATATGAAAAAGAGACGGCATCAAATAAAGTGTATCTGATGAGAAAATTATATGACCTTCGTATGAAGGACACAGATAGTGTTGCTGCTCATTTGAATGAGTTTGATGCTATATTCTCCCAGTTATAGGCTCAAAAAATGGATATGGATAATGAAATGAAAGCAGTATTGTTGTTATGCACCCTGCCATCATCATGGGATACATTTTGCACATGTATTAGCAACAGTGCACCTAGTGGTAAACTCGTCTATGATGACATATGTGGAGCACTCTTGAGTGAGGAGATTTGTAGAAAATCTATGGTTGGCACTTAGAGGGGAGATGCATATAATGTTTGTGATTCTTACCAAGGAAAGAATCAACGTGGCAGGAGCAAGAACAAGGAAAAGAATGGTCAACGAAATAAGAGTAGAAGTAAATCAAGGAAGAGGGATATCAAATGCCATTATTTTCATTAGAAAGGACACATGAAGAAAGACTGTTATGCATTAAAGAATGCTAAAGGTAAAGGACAGAATGTTGATAGGCATGTTAAACAATTACCTGCACCATCTACTTTGACTGTGAAGATTGAATAAATTAATGCTATTTTTGATGATGTTGACGTGTTGACACTTGACAGTACTGTGCCAACTGAGGTGCTTATGGCTCATTCTCTTTCCCACATCTGGCTGCTAGATTCTGGTGCTTCTTTCCATGTGACACCACATAGAGAATCGTTCTCTAATCATGCAGCAAAGTCCCTTGGTACCGTGAGACTTGGTGACTATTACGAGTGTGATGTTGTGGGGATTGGAGATGTGGTTGTGCAATTCATTGATGGCTCAAAATTAACTATGCATAATATACGCCATGTACCTCAGTTATCATGCAGTTTGATGTCAGTTGGTCAACTTGATGACCTTGGTTACAAGGTGGTCTTCTATGCTCAGTCCTTTTGTATATCAAAGGGCAATATGGTTATTGCAAAAGGAAGCAAAGTTGGCTCACTTTATCCTTTATTTGTATCACAGAAAGAACACTTGTTAGCTGTTACTGAATAGCCTATGGCTTGTATTTGGCATGCTTGTTTGGGCCATATATCTCGTAGTGGAATGGAAATTTTTTCTCATTCTGGCTACTTACCTGTATTATCTTTCTCTGATTTTTCATTTTGTGAGCATTGTCAATATGGAAAGCAAACCAGATATGTGCATAGAACGCACATTGACTCTTCAATTCAGCCTTTAGATCTCGTTCATATAGATGTGTGTGGGCCTATGCCCACTAGGTCCTTAGGTGGTTCTCTTTACTTTGTCACTTTCATAGATGATGCTACTAGAAAAGTCTGGGTATATGCTATCAAATCGAAGGATGAGGTATTCCCTACTTTCAAAAAATGGCTTGCTTCAGTTGAGACTGAAAAAGGAACTAAGCTTAAGGCTTTACGTTTCGATAATGGGGATGATTATACCTCACATGAATTCAGCCTTCTCTGTCAGTCTAGAAGGATTCGTAGACAGTTTATAGCTCCTTATACCTCAGTACAAAATGGTGTAGCTGAGAGGATGAATAGAACTATTCAATAGAGTAGTCTCTATGTTGCATCATGCAAACCTCTCACAAGGTTTTTGGGTAGAAGTAGTATTGACTCTAGTTCATGTGATTAACCTTTCACCTAGTACTGCCAAAGGTCTAAAAGTGGCACAAGAGTTATGGAAAGGGAAGCCACCATATTATGATAATCTTCAAGTTTTTTGGTGTGAAGCATATGTTCATATACCCAAGAATCTTAGACAAAAGTTGGACCATAAGTCAAAGAAATGCATTTTTCTTGGATATGGTCGAGAAGGACAATTTGGATATCGCTTATGGGATCCTGAAACACGATCAGTGATCAGAAGCAGTGATGTCATTTTTAATGAGTCTAAAATGCATAAACATCCCATTAAGGAGGTTGAACTGAGAAGAGTGGTGTTTGAGGATACGAGTCCTTCGGTTAGCATGCATAAAAATGCTGCACATAGGGATGTTCAAGAGAATTTCCATTTAGATCAGTCTGCACATGTTCCTATTCAGCAAACATTGAGACCTTCTGCACGTGTCTCACATCCACCTGATAGATATGTTCCAGGTTTAGATTTTGTTATGCTAACAGATGTCAATGAGCCTTCTTGCTACAAAGAGGCTATGTAGACAGAGGATCATGTCAAGTGGGAGCATGCCATGAAGAGTGAGTTGGATTCCATTCACAAGAATGGTACTTGGGATTTAATTACTTTGCCAAAGGGCAAGAAAGCTTTACCATGTAAATGGGTATATAAGCTGAAATTCACATAAGATAGTGCTTCTCCAAAATATAAAGCACGACTCCTTGCAAAGGGTTTTAAGCAACAACATGGTGTTGATTTCGAGGAAATCTTCTCTCCAGTGGTCAAGATGAATACCTTGCACATGTTGCTTGGATTCATTGCAATGGAGCACTTAGAGCTAGTCCAAATGGATGTGAAAACTGCTTTCTTGCATGGAGATCTTACAGATGAGATCTATATGGAACAAGCAGAGGTTTATGTAGTTCCTGGCAAGAAAAGTCTAGTTTACAAGCTTAAGAAGAGCTTGTATGGACTTAAACAGTCCCCTAGACAATGGTACCAAAAGTTTGATGCTTTTATGAAATCTCAAGGCTACTCTCGAAGCAATGAGGATCATGGTCTCTACACAAAGAGATGCTCAGATGGAAGCTTGATATGCTTGATACTTTATATCGATGATATGTTGATTGCTGGGAAGTCCTCTTATGATTTGTCAGTTCTCAAAAAGAAATTAAGTCAGACATTTGATATGAAGGATTTGGGGGCCAAACATATTCTTGGCATCCGCATTACTCGTGATAGGAGTAAAAGATGCATATACTTGTCTCAAAGTGAGTACATATCCAAAGTACTTCACCGGTTCAATATCCAGGGTGGAAAGGCATTGAGTACACCTTTACCCACATATGTGAAATTGAGCAAGGATGATTGCCCCAAATCAAATGAGGAAAAGGAATTCATGACCAAAATTCCCTATCAGTCTGTTTTTGGTAGCCTCATGTATGCAGTGGGAGTTGTGAGCAGATATATGTCTAACCCTAGCAAGAAACATTGGGAAGCAATCAAGATGATTTTAAGATATCTAAGTGGCACTAAGAACAAGTGTCTATGCTTAGGTAGAGGGAAAGCATACATTATTGGTTACACAGATTCTGATTATGCTGGTTGTGTAGACAATCGTAAGTCTACATCAGGGTACATTTTTCATTTTGTTGGAGGTGCTATCTCTTGGAGATCTCGTCTTCATGAATGTATAACTATTTCCACCACAGAAGCAGAGTATGTTGCAGCAACTGAGGCATGTAAGGAAGCATTGTGGCTCTCTCGTCTTGCTTGTGATATGGGCTTACCTCAACATGTGCCTCACTTGCTCACTAATAGTCAGAGTGCCATTGCTTTAGCTAAGAATCCGGTCTATCATGCAAAGACCAAGCACATTGAGGTGAGGTATCACTTCATTAGATATTGCTTAGCCAATGAGTACATTATTCTTGAGAAGGTTCACACTCAAGATAATGCTACAAATGCTTTGACTAAAGCTCTACCACAGGATAGCTTTCGACACTGTTGTCACTTGATGGGGGTTACTTGATTCTTGATCATACACAGTCACTTGTATAGTGTGTAACATGCCCATCAGGTGGGAGGTATAGTTTGTATACTTACACTCGGGTATTCTTTATCATTCTTTATTTTTCTCCCCGAGTTACTTTGGCCATGTTGGCCTTTAGTGGGAGATTGTTACCGTTAGTGTCCATGTGAAAGGCCAGATGGCCACCAGACACTTCCTTGTATATGTTCTTTTATAAAACATATAGTGGCATGGTTAGTCACACACTATGAGTTCGACCGCATTTGTAAGACCTAAGAAATCTATCTTCATGCTCCCTATGTACTGTGTTTTCTGCGTGTTTTTGCAGTCTCCGTGCGGAGCATCATGTGCGGCCTCAGGAGCTATGTTTTTTACTCCGAGGATATCGTCGTGGAGCTCTCGAGAAGGAGAGTGCACTGTGGTGCATCACCGTCGAATCACTTCACGCAATACCACAAGACTAGTGATACACGATACCTAAGGCAAGATACAATACCAAGTACCTCATGATATGTGATACCTCTAGACCGATGATACATGATATCACCTATTCTCACGATACAATACCACTTGTGCCTCATGATATGATACCACTAAAATTGGGATACATAATACCTCAACTTGGTGATACACGATACCTAGATGGTATCACGATACCTCAAGGAGGCACTCATGACACACGATATCTGGCTAGTATCACGATACTAGGGAATTTTGGTATTGTGATACCAAAACTCGACCGATCGTGATACTATAGCCAAATGTGGTCTAAACTTTAAACATTTTTGTGCAAAGTGTCTCTCTCATGCTTCTCTTCTCTGTTAACCCACTATAGATGAAAAAACCTCACTCCAACCCCTCTATTCTACCCCCCGATATTGATGCAGTGTCATACCACGTTTGTGAGTGGTTTTTTTATTTTTTAAGATTATAGGGTTAAAGTTCTCACCTTCAAGAATATTTCTTCCTAATGTTGGATGCATTCTAGAGCTTCTCATTGAACCTCTTCTCTAATCCATTTTCTTTTTTTTTTGTGTTCCTTGGCTGTGTTAAGTCGATTTAGCATTTCCTATGTGAGGAGTTCTTTATATAATTTAACTATGTGTATGCTGATGTAACATAATAGGATATCACCTTCTAGAGTGGCCAACTAAATAGATCCACTAGTAGAGATTATGTTTATTATCATGGGTCCATAGCCATGCTTCTCCAATTTCCTCACATGTTGTTTTAGTGTATACACCAAGACTAAGTCTCCTATCTTAAATCTCTTATCTTTTACATGTGCATCAAAATAGGCCTTTTGTCTTTTCTTCACTATGTAAATCCCAGTGACTACTCTCAATCTCATTTCTTCTAGTCGTTCAAGATCAAAGATCTTAGTAGATAACTTGTGTCTTTTCCATTCATGTTCTTGGGCCACTTTTATAGTGGGTATCAAAGATTATCTAGCAACAACACTATGTTTTGACCAAACACCATCTAAAAGGGTGTGGCTTGGAGCACCATTTTAGCGTAAGATCCTATTTTTGCTTTATGCTTGTCCATTAGCTTGTGGGTGGTATGGAGCCGATTTCTTGTGAATGACCATGAATTCTTGTAACAAGTATTCAATGACCTCATTCAAGAAATGGGTACCATGGTCAGTGACCAATTCTATTGGCAAACGATATCTTGTAAACACATTCTCAAAGAGAAACTTGGTAGTAGTTTGCATATTGTTCTTCTTAGTGGCTTTCACTTATATCCTTTGGTTAGATAATCGGTGTCAATGATAATTTATTCAGCATGTGAACTCTTAGCTAGGGGATTAATAGGACCAATGAAGTCTATTCCCCAGTTAGAGAATGCACGTCCTCCCATCATGGGTTTTAGTGGCATCTCATCTTTACATATCACATACCGAGTTCGATGACAAATGTCACACCTCTTCACATAGGTATGTGCATCCATGTGAACAGTTGGCTTCCAAAGACCTACAAATAGTATAGCAAGTTATCTCCAATAAGTGCATAGTCTAGTGCTTCTTTCTCTAAGCTCTTTGGTCTGGCCAATGTTGTCTCTTGATAGAATTTTTTTGTCCTCAAAAAATTTACCAAATGTTCACTCCAATCTGGTACCAAAGATACTTGCTACAAAGTGGCATGTTCCACAGGCGGTTTAACACCATAGATTGGGCATTCATTGCACATTCTATGGACATTTGCTTCCATCGTTGGCCAATATACACCTAATCTTCATAGAGTCTAAAGGGTCATTGCTTAGAAGGATGTTGCCATTATGCACCTACATGTGCTATTTGCAACCACTTCGCATGCTCATCTTCATCTACATAGCAAGCCAATATGCCTTGATCGGTGTGCTTATACACATTGCTTGCCATTATGTGATATTTTTGGGATCTCACACGTACATATGCATGCACGCAAGACAAGACAAAGAGATGGAGAAATGGAATGATTTCTTAGCCAAAATGATGATTACAATGTCTTTTTCTCACTTCAATTTCCAAAAATGCTCTCCTAATAAATGAGCTCTTTAGAACTTTTTATAGTTTTTCACTAGATTTGGACCTATCCAAACCTAGTGTCTGGCCTAGTTAAAAAATAGGTTCCAATGCCTATTTCGAGGCTCAAACAAGCTTAGAAAAATAAGAAATTCGATACATAGGTACTTCTATTACTCCTCAAGCTTAAGGACTCCTTAGCTTGAACAAAATGGAGTTGGGATTATCAAAAATAGAATTTACAATTATGTGTGATGATCAAAGTCATTGTTTCACAAGAATTAGGACTTGGAAATTTAATATGTCTAGTTATTGGATCTTCATTGAATACCTTGTCTACTCATTCTTGCTTGGTCTTTACTCTGTCTGGAATCTCTTTGACTAGTTTATCTCATGCTCCCTTTGTCTCTTCACACCACCTAGACCTCCTTGGCTACTATCAACACCTTGCCTTAGTGAAGTAGAACTCCCCATCTCCATTCATGATGTCCCAATGACAATAAAAGTACTACTGTGTCAATATGAGGACCTTATGGAACCTCTTATCTTAGGTCAAGATTGGATCTACAATCATGCGATGAACTTAGATATAAGAAGTGGACTTCTTTAGGTTTGGGTGAAATAGCAAAGGATCATAGTTGAACTATCGAATCAAACACTCAAGGAATTCAGAAAGGCATAAACTCCTAGTCCTTCTAAGATCACACATGAAGATAACAATGCTATTCTTATCCAAAGTTCTTTGGTGCAAAATGAGGCAACTCATAAAGAAGTAGTAGAAGTCAACATGGAACTCCCTTCTTTTCCAAAGATGATTGAGTCACAACAAGTAAGGAAGCCTAAGAAGCAAATGGAGAAGAACACCAAATCTTATGATCTAAAACTAGTTCGAAACAAGGTGACAGCTGTAATGAAGTAGATCTAGATATGCAAGCATGAGCAATCATCGGCTCCCTTAGCAGAACCACTAATACATACCAAACGAATGATGCGATCATAGAAAACCAAAGCTGAAGACTATAGAAGTCAACTTCAATAACTTATTTTGATTTGGATACAAAAGTGATCGATGAAGGTTGACCCCAATTGATGACAAATCTAGGTGTCTAAGACCTGCTTAAGCACTAAATTAGCTACACATGAGGTCATAAGCCTAAATCAATACTCACAGGCACTCATTCCACACATTTCATGTCGGGCATCTATGATCACGACATCGGCACATCAAATCCTACCTAGGAATACTTAGAAATGGGTACCTAAAAAGCCCCAAATTGTAGTAGAGTTACCACTGAAAACTTTCAAGGTCATCAATAATAAAAAGTGTAACCCCATAAGGAAAATTTGGAAAGTCAATCTTAGTAATAAACCCCCTAACCAAACCATGTAAAAATCCCCTTGCAAGAGGATAGATGCATTTTGAGTACCTTGCATGTCGAGAGTACACATCTAGAGAAGAGACTAACCTCTTAATGACCACTCACATTCACACCACACCCCACTGATACTAACTGATTAATCACCATGAATATCATGTTGATATTGTAAAGGGGACAAGGCATCATCTAGTTTCCAATGCAATGCTAATATGATCTTCTTACTTCCAGTAGATTCAGGTGCAACAATAATTGCTAGCACCATGACAGATACAACAAGAACCAATTTGGAAGTTGGTCACTTATCAAATTGTTGATGTAGAGAGCTTGCCTATTCAGCCTAAACCAATGGCCTGAAGATATGTTGGAAGTACATATTATCTTGATATAGGATCCACCCATGAGGCACACTATGGGAGTTAGTAAGAAGTTAGAACTCACATTGGTTCAGTGAGATGGCAAAATTATTAGGAGAAGGACCATTCATGTGGGAAGTCGAGATTGAGTACGACACATGAGGAACATACTATTTCTTTACTAGAGAATTTGAGAAGTTACAAAATGTAGTAGACTTAAGGCCAGTGTGGCAAAAAGAGGGCTTGGTAGAATACTTTGCTACCTGATTCGAAAAATTGGATCTCATGCAACACTTTTACCTCTTCAACTTGCTAACTCTTGCCCAAGACCCTAAAGCATCAAGTGCCTTCATGGATCCATCATTAACATGTAGGAATGAGTTAAAGCAATTCCATCTAACCAATAACTTAGTTTAAGAAGCCCTAGATATGAGAGGTATTCATATTCCCATCGACAAAGAAGGATTGGTCCCAAAAAACATGAAGAATCAAAATCTAACAAAGCTCAAGAACATGGTGGCTATGACTTCCAATATTGTGGCATATTTGAGAATATGCATGCAAAGTTTCATATTTCTAGGGCAATATAGATTCAGGATGCCGCACAAAAAAAGTTGGTTGAGCTTGCATTTAGTTGGCACATAGAACATGATGATCAATCTTCGACATTGGGTTATTGATCAAATTCATTAGGCATGCAAGAGATGGCCACATAAGCCTGTATTACATGGTTGTTGCGTTCTCACTAGAATGATCTATCAGTGACTTGCATATGATGTTCCCATTCACAGAGCTCTTTCCTGGAATAAAGTGTAATGGTTAAAATTAGTAAATCTCCAGCCCTACCATCTAAGAAAATGAGTAGATCGATACCTTGTGCACAACCCAGAGGTTCCACCTTGACAGGATATATCTCTCGCTTGACAAAGAGAAGTTAGGCCCTTTACACTTAGAATACCCAGGCGAAGCACAAACGGATCCAGCTTAATTTTTGCACTAGTGCCATCGGGATCTAGAATTCTCTAGAGGAGTTCTCTTGGAAGAGCTAAGTAATGCATATTTTGAACGAATCCTTGAGGAGGTAAAGCTTGAATCAAGATAAGAACAAGAAGGTGAGCAACAACAATAATATGAAGGAGGACAACAAGAGACACCTCTTATCATGCATACATCCACAAGAACCCACGTATATGAAATAAATTTTGGAAGTATATAAGAAGCTCCATTTTTTTTTGGACCATTCTTCCTTTCCAAATTGATTCATGTGAATGGTTTTCTTTTGTCCTTGTCATTCATGTTCATGCATTTATCTTGCATTAAATTGTCCCCTTTCCATAATCAAATCATGACATCTCTCCTCTCCATACCCAACTTCATCTTCACCTTCATGTTTTGATAAAAAAAAACCTTCCAATCACTAGCTTCATACACTCTGCATGTGCTGCGACCGGACCCGATCCACCTAGATTGCGATCACCTCCACATTTGGACCCAACGTGAAATGCTTTGTGGCATTTGCTTTTGATCTTGTTGGGAGGATGTGATCCATATCCTTTGTTGCATATTTTTCATCCTGATCATATCATCATCGTCATTCTTGAGTGTTGCAGTAGATTTCTCACAAAATTGTTGCTGGAGATAGATGTCTATGGAAGCACGTGAACAACACAAGGAAGGAGAAGAAGCTTGGAGCACAACACACAATACTGAATGTATTACTAGAGAATGTACAAAGATAAGTAGCCCATTAGGGCAATAGGCATATATACAAGCCAGGGGAAAAGAACCTCCTAAAGAGGGAAAAAAGTGTCCTGGTGGTCCTAGTGTGTTCACATACATTACTACCTAAATATATCAACAAATCCCCCCTGGGAGTGATGCGGTGAACAAGGAGTTGACACTCATGTATAAGGAAGCGCCAAGCTATGTGGAAATCACTCCACAAAAGGAAGTAAGCCCAAAGCTTTGCGGAAAGCTTCAAACTTCTCCCTCATCTTCAAAATTTTCTAGCCATTGAAGGTACCTCATCTTTGGGACACCTGTCAATGTACTGTTTGAACATCCTAGCAGCTTCTCTCACATTCTCATCCTTTTGTTGTTTGAAACTATGTATCAGTGTGGCTGTGCTATGTTTGATACTAGTTTTTGAAAATTCACCTATGAAGTCTTCAAGGAATGACTCCATATCTCGGTACATTTCCTTTATCAAGGGTATGAAGCAAGATAATGCAGGTCCAGTCAGAGTTACACCAAAGGATTCAAATTGAACTTTATAGTCCTCTACTTCTTCAGCCCTAATCAGCTGTCTGAACTCTGTTGCATGAGCGTGAGGTTCTAAGTACCCTTCATACTGATTTTTCATGCATTTTTCCACTTGATAGGGTCTAAGCATTCTCCCGTGGTTTTGTCATGGTTGTCTCCTTCTAATGGAAAATCAGTTATTTCATCTCCTTCTCTTTCAAAAGGGTTTGGAGAAGTGTGTGACCTCCTTTCCTTTTGTGTTTCAATAGGATTCTAATTTCCACTTGGTCTTGGCATGTCTATTTTCCCCAATTCTTGATCCCAAGGTCTCTTATCCGCACATTGTTCAAGGTCATTTGAATTTTCAGGGTCTTGTGAGAATATATAGACACAACCTTGTCTATCCTCATACCTACCATCTCAAGAAATCTTTTTTATTTTCTCTATGCTCCATAACACTTTTTAGAAAACCTTCTGCAAGTAAAATTTGTACGAATTGTGCCACTAGCATCAAATTCACAGGAATTTCTAAGTTTCTCAGTCTGATGAGGAACTTATGCATGCCATCTTGATACACATAGGCTCCAACCCTATTTGTATACATATATTTGAGGATGTTTCGAAAGTCATTTGTATCTTTAGTTTCATTTGTCTCATTTAGGTTTTCCAGGTTGACTCTGTGTTTCAATTCTCCTTCCTAAGAATTACTCAGATGTATATTCCCTCCTGATGACACTTGTGTCTTAAGTGTAGAGAGCTTGGTGCCTGATCTCAAAATCATCCACTTGCCTAGAATTTTCTCTAAAAACTGCTCTTACTTATGTTTTCCAGGTCAAACCCTAATTTGCTCTTTTCCGTGTTTTTTATGAGTTTTCTTTCAAATTTTTATGTTTTTTGTTTTTCTCAACATTTCCCACTTGAAATTGTGTTTGAATTTATGTGTTTAATGAAAATTGTGTTTTTATCCAAAAAATCACAATTTCCAAGTTGTGAGTTGATTTCCTCTATTTGGAATTTTTATTTGACTAATGGTGTTTTAGAAGTCCTATTTTTCCTTGATGAATACCAAAGTTTTGACAAAATTGTACTTCAAACGAGTCAAAATCGTGTTTGTATCCAAATTACAATTTTGATGATTCTCTCTATCCTTAAGGTGTTTTCTATCCTCAAAACCTATTATTTTTGAGAGATCAACCCTCTTATGTCAAAAATTTCTTCTAAATATCACAAGAATGCTCAAAATCGTGTTTGGACCAAAAACCACGATTCTAATGATTTTTAAATTGTTCCTTAGGTAAAAATTCTATATTCTTATAAGAATAAGGTTTTAAGAACAAAGCCTATATAGTGGATCCAAAATCCATACTCAGAGTATCACTTTTCCTCTTACTTTTACCAAAATTGTGTTTTCTCCAAGAACCACGATTTTGATGAATCTTTCTTGGGAATGAGCACATAAATCATCCACATATACTTCTAAGCTCTTTCACAAGAACTCTTTGAAGACATGATACATGAGCCTTTGGAATCTTGCAGGCGCATTGGTTAGCCCAAATGGCATCACACGAAATGCAAAAATTCCCCATTCTGTGGCAAAGGCCGTTTTGTGTTGATCTTCTGGGGTAATGGCTACTTGGCTGTAACCTGAAAATCCATCAAGGAAGCAATAAACTTCCTTGCCTGCAACTCGCTCCAATAAATGTTCAGTGATTAGAAGCGGATAGCTATCTCTAATCATAGTGGTGTTAACCTTTTTAAGGTTAATACACACACGTAACTTTCCATTCTTCTTCGGTACCACTACAATGGGGGACACCCGTTCAGTATGCTCAATCTCATATATAAATCCAGCTTCAATCAACCTATCAATTTCTTCTTTTATTTTTGCAGCATAAGTGTCATTATATGTGTAGGGCTTCTGTTTGGTGGGTTTGGCATCAGCTGTCATGGGGATTGTATGAGAACATATTGTTGGATCTACTCCCTTTAGGTCTCTATAGGTCTAGACAAACACATCTCTGTATTCGCTTAACAAAGCTACAAGCTCTGCTTCTTCTTTTGCACTTAGGTCTTCTCCTATGTATCTACATCTCTCTTTGTTCTCCTTGTTGGAGTTAGACGTCTGCAGAAGCACGCAAACAACACAAGGAAGAAGAAGAAGCTTGGAGGACAACACACAATACTGAATGTATTACTAAAGAATGTACAACGATAAGTAGCCCATTAGGGCAATAAGCGTATATACAAGCTGGGGAAAAAAAACCTCCTAAAGAGGGAAAAAAGTGCCTCGACGGTCCTAGTGTGTTCACACACATCACTACTTAAATATATTACCAAATCCCCCCTGGGAGTGATGCGGTGAACAAGGAGCTGGCACTCATGTATAAGGAAGTGCCAAGCTATGTGGAAATCACTCCACAAAAGGAAGTAGGCCCAAAGCTTTGCGAAAAGCTTCAAACTTCTCCCTAGACAGAGCCTTTGTGAAAAGGTCTGCTATGTTCTCCTGCATGGGCACATATGCCAAGCTGATCTCCCCAGCAGAGAACCTCTCCCTGACATAGTGATAATGCACCTCAATGTGCTTAGTGCAAGCATGGAACACAGGGTTCCTTGCAACTGCCAATGCGCTCTGACTGTCAGTGAAGATGGTGGTGGCAGAAGACTGGCCAACACCCAAATCAGCCATAAGGCGTTTGAGCCATACACACTCAACAGTCACTGTGAAAGCTACCCTATACTAAGCCTCACAACTGGAAGTGGCCACAGTAGGCTGCTTCTTGCTCAACCAAGATATACATGAGCTACCAAGCATGAAGCAAAAACCACTGGTGGACACACGTGTCATAGCAACCAGCCCAATCTGAGTCAGAAAAAGCATGCAAATCTGGCAGTAGTGATCCCCCCTTGGGATAAAACAATCCAAGTAGCCGAGTACCACTCAAGTAGCGAAAGATGCGCTTAACCGCCTTCCAATGTGTGACTCCTGGGCAATGCATAAACCTGCTCATCTGTGAGACAACAAACTGAATATCTGGCCGAGTAATGCATAAGTAAATCAAGCATCCAACAGCCTGCTGATAGAGAACAACATCAAATGCATCTCCAGCATCATGAAGACTCAATCCTAAACCTGTCTCCATAGGAGTGGCAATAGGCTTACAGTCTTCAAGGCCAAAATGCTGCAATAATGTGTTAATATATTTCATTTGACACAAACGCATTCCACCATCAACTTGCATAAATTGAATGCCCAAATAGTGATGCAAATGCCCCAAATCAGACATCTCAAATGAGGCATGCAAATCAGCCTTGAAATCAGCAATATGCTTCTCAATAGGACCAGTGAGGAGCATGTCGTCAACATAGACAACAATGATCAGAAGCACATCATTAGCATGCTTAACATATAAGGTGCTTTGAGTTGGACTGTTCTCAAAACCATGTGCAACCAGATAGGCATGTATCTTCTCATACCAGGCACGTGGTGCTTGCTTTAAACCATATAATGCCTTCTTTAACCTACACACCTCTTTTTCATGCCCTTTCTTCACAAAGCCACGGGGCTAAAAAACATACACTTCTTCATGCAAGTCACCATTTAGAAATGTTGTTTTGATGTCCAACTGATGTACATTCCAACCATGATGGGCTGCAAGTGCACAGATGCTCTGAACAATAGTCATACGACATGTAGGTGCAAAGGTCTCATAAAAATCAATGCCTCTTTCCTACGCATAACCCTTTGCAACAAGCCTAGCCTTATACCTGTCAACTGTACCATCAGGTTTACGCTTTAGCTTGTATACCCACTTAGTGCCAATGGCCTTCTTGCCAGGAGGCAAGTCACATAAAGACCATGTACCATTCTTCATTATAGCATCATATTGAGATTGCATAGCAACCATCCAATTTTTTGAATTCTGTGCTTCATCAAAAGAAACAGGCTCATTCTCATCACAGAGACTAGACGTAGCCATAGCATAGCAATCTGATGCAAAGGAGGCACCATGAGAGCCTAAACGAGTACGATATGACAAAGGTGCATCTAATTTGTTGTCACGCAAAGTCTATACCAGCCATTTTGGCATAGTTTTGGCTTGCTCAGTATCAACTCTCTCATCAACAAGTGCATCATGTAAATCTGCATCAGAAATGGAATGATCTACATCATCATATGAAACGTGTAAAGGCTGAGAAGTTGCCTCATTAGGACCAGCACTAGACTGTCCACCTGTAAAAAGAGGCATCAAAGTATCATACATGTCTTTGGAGCTAACAGATGTCTCCTTAGTACATGAAAGCAATGGCTGAATAGCATCTTCCACAAAGACAACATCACGGATAACCAGAATGCATTTATTCTGTGGATGATACAGACCATAGCCTTTACTTTCAGAACTGTACCCAACAAAAATACATTTTACTGCCTTATCATCCAATTTTCTGCGATGTTGTTCAGGCACTAGTGCATATGCCAAACAACCAAAAACATGCAGATGAGCAACAAATGGCTTGCGGTCATGCCGAGCCTCATATGGAGTGATAGACTGCAACGCTTTAGTGGGACACCTGTTCAGTACATATGTTGCACACATGACAGCCTCAAGCTAGAAACTATGTGGTAAAGCCTGAATTTTGACCATGCACCTTGCCATCTCCATGAGTGACCTCTTCTTTCGTTCAGCAACTCCATTCTGTTGAGGTGTATAAGGCACTATACACTGGTGTTTTATCCCACGTTCAGCCAAAAATGTATAAAAATCAGAAGACATATATCCCCCCCCTCGATCAGAACGAAGGGTGCCCATTTTACATGCTGACAGATTTTCAGCCAAAACCAAAAACTGTTTAAAGCACATGAACACTTCGGAGTTTGCTTTGAGTGGATATACCCATGCAAGCCTGGAAAAATCATCAATGAAAGTCACGAAGTAAAGGTAATTTCCAAAAGAGGGTGTCTGCATACGACTAGAGACATCACTATGTACAAGCTGCAATTTCTATGTAGCCCAAACTGAACCATCTTTTGGAAAGGAGGAACGCTGCATTTTGCCCAAAATACAGCCTTCACAAACATGTTTTCCAGGTGCCTCAAGTTTGGGCAAAGAGGACACCATTTCAGATTTTTGCAAGCGTAGCAAACTAGCAAAATTCATATGACCAAAGCGTGCATGCCAAAGCTTTGCATCTGACATAGCCTGAGAATCATTTACTGCACATGCGAAATCATTTTTAGATCTTTCATAGTCTATGAGCTTATACATCCCACGAAATAAAATGCCAGAAGCAATAATAACATCGCCATTTAACAGATCATGGACTGTACATCTGTCATCAACAAATTTCACAACCAAGCCAATCTTGGCTAATGCTGAAACTGATAACAGATTCTTCTTGATCCTTGGCACAAATAAAGCATCTAACAAAGTGAAATAACTACCATTAGCAGTAGTCAAAATGATCTTACCAACTCTCATAACAGGATAAGAGGAGTTGTTGGCACATGTAACAATATTCCCTGTAGGGGCAGGCTCGAGTGAAGAGAAGAAACTGCGCTACGAGGTAATATGTTTGGTCGTCCCACTGTCAAAGTACCAAACATTTGAGTCTACTGCAGACATGCACTGCTCATGAGAAGATGGGTCAAAACTACAAACAGTAGTGAATGCCCATTCTTCTTCTTGCACAAGATTAGCAGACTCCGTTTTTGGTGTAGAGGCTTCCGCAACAACCATTCTAGCCTCTTTCTTCTTTGCCTCTTTTGCAGCCATTTTTGGACAGTTCTTTATGATATGATCATTTCCTTTACAGTACTTACAAAACAATTTCTGCTTTTCTGATTTTTTCTCATCTTTATCTTGGTTCTTCAAATGTACAGCATTTGCAGATTTCTGCTTACTAGTAGAAGAACTCCATTTTCATTTGCCCTTCTGACTAGCCAAGAAAGCTTGATCTGCAACACGCATAATGAACGTGTTATGCCTGGATTGATCTTCCTGCAAGAGAACAAAGACTAACACCTCAAATGACAAGGCATTTGGATTGCCTTTCATCATCAACCGAAGAGTAGAAGCAAAACTCTGATATGAATCAGGAAGACCATTCAGAACGGTCTGCACAAGTGAGCTATGTGGTATAACCTCATGAGTAGAAATCAACTGTTCCTTCAAGTCTTTGATCTTTGTTAGGAATCTTTCCATAGAATCACCTTCATTCATGTGCTCACTCTCCAACTGTTTGTGGAGGTAAGCAAAACAAGCCTCATTCCTAGCTTGGTACAATGTGGTAAGTGTATCCCAAGCATCCTTAGCTGTTCTGCAAGAGCGAATATGAGGAATAATGGTGTTGCTCTGTCGGACAATGCATAAACTGTGAGAGAACTCCCACCGGAAAACTGAGATCCGGTCTTGTTAGCGTAGCATATATTAAGCTTCCTACTAACGATTGATACTTCTTCATATCTTTAAACTCTGTACCACTATATTTATTGAGTTTATGGTTTACTTCAAGCGGTGTTGAAGCTTCTCTGCAATTTTCCATGTTGAACTTCTTCAGTAAGTTCAGGAGATACCTTTCTTGTGTGACATATACACCATGATCTGTATATGTGATTTCCATACCTAGAAAGTATGATAATTTTCCCAGGTCACTGATCTTGAATTCCTTTTCTAGCAGTTTCTTTACCTCTGTGATTCCTGCATCTGAGGTTCCTGTAATTATTATGTCATCTACATAGATACAAATGTAGATCATTCCTTCTTCTGTTCTTTTGATGAGTAGACTTGCATCTGCCTTCGAACTTTGGTATCCAAGTTCGTTTAGATACTTCACGAGTCTGTAGTTCCAAGCTCTTGGAGCTTGCTTCAGTCCATAAAGTGCTTTCCTTAACCTGCAAACAAAGTTTGGTTGTCTGGAACTTATAAACCCTTCCGGTTGTTCCATATAGACTTCATCTGATATATATCCATTCAGGAATGCATTCTTTATATCTAGCTGACTTAGCTTCCATCCTTTTGAAGCTGCTATAGCAATCACTGTTCTTATGGTTGACATCTTTGCCACCGGACTGAACGTCTCGTCATAGTCTATGCCATGCGTCTGAGCATAGCCCTTGATAACCAGTCTTGCTTTATGTCTGGCTATCCTTCCATCTGCAAGTTTCTTAACTTTGAACACCCATTTATTTCCAATTACTTTCTTACCGTTCGGTTTAGGAACAAGCTCCCATGTCTTGTTCTCTTCCAGTGCGATGAGTTCTTCTTCCATTGCTTCTTGCCATTGCTTCTTGCCTTTGGCTTCGTCATAGCTCTGAGGTTCCTCCTCTTCTTTAACCATATATGCATAATCTTGTTGAGTCATATATGATGTATCATACGAGTATCTTTCCGGTTGTCTTCTTACTCTGTTTGACCTTCTTGGTTCATATTCTTCGTGTGTGTCTGAGTACCCGTCTTCATCTTCGTTCCTTATACCTGTTCCGGTCCTGGACGTACTTGCTTCGTCTTCTTTGTTTACCTGTACGATTGTTTTTCCTTTCTCTTTTCTTTTTATCTCTTCTTCAAATTCTTCAGCTGTATGACTCTGATCTGCATACCAGCTTTTCTGTTCATCAAATGTTACATCCCTGGAAACAGTAAAATGTTTGGTTAGAGGGCTCCATAACCTGTAACCCATCTGTTTCTCGTCATATCCGACGAATACATATTTCTCTGCTTTTGGTTCGAGCTTATGTCTCAGTTGAGACGGTACATAAGCATACGCTACTGATCCAAACACTTTGCAGTGATCAAGTGTTGGCTTCTTTCCCCACCAGGCTTCATAAGGGGTCATTCCTTCTAACGCTGTACATGGTAACCTGTTTACCAAGTATGTAGCTGTATTTACAGCTTCAGCCCAAAGATAATCCGGGCAATTCTTTTCTTTTAGCATAGCCCGTGCAAACTCTACTAGAGTTCGGTTTCTCCTTTCTGCTACACCATTCTGTTGTGGTGTATACCTGCAGGTTATTTCTCTCTTAATACCTGCATTCCAAAGATAGTCATTGAATTCTCGGGAGAAGTATTCTCCCCCTCCATCAGACCTTAGTCTTTTGAGTTTCCGTCCGGTGAGTCTTTCGGCATATGCATGAAAGTGCCTGAAAGCTCCGAACACCTCTGACTTTTCCTTCAAAACATAAAGAGTTATCCACCTTGTTGCATCATCAATGAATAAAACATAGTACCTTGATCCGCTGATTGATCCTTCTTTCGTTGGTCCCCATACATTTGTATGTATGAGTTCTAGCACGCCATCATGTTTGAATCCTTTCTTCTGGAAAGGTAACCTGTGGGCTTTTCCCATTTGACAGGCTTCGCATTTGTGAATCATATGTTGGTTCTGTACGTTCGGTAATCCCAGTACAGACTGGTTCGCTATCATAGCTTTGATTCCTTTTTCGTGAAAATGACCTAATCTCTTGTGCCAGAGATCAAGTTCTGTAATTACCTTTTCATCATGTGTGAGCAGCGCTTGGCCAATGTTCCCTTGTACTCTTAAGGTAAAGAGTCTGCCTTCTTTCTTACCAGAAACGATCTGATAATATCCGTTCTTGGGATCTTCTACAAATACTCCTTTGTTTGTAAATCTGACCTGAAAACCTTTTTCGACTATCTGTCCCACACTGATCAGATTTTTCGGTATTGTTGGAACATACAAAACATTGGTTAGCAAATCTGCTCCACTCTTGCATTTCACTTTTCCGATTGATTGTACTTTGTGTCTTGTATTGTCACCTGTTTGAACAGTGTGACTAGAACTACCTCTCTCTAGTTCTGACATTAGTTCTATATTTCCTGACAAATGATTAGAGCATCCAGAATCAATGTAAAATACCTTTAGGTCTTCATTTTCTGATGTGCTGATTGAGTTCATCATCAATGATGTATGACTTTCATTCTGTGTGTCATTTGCGTAGTTGTTGTAGGTGGTGTTGTAGGATTGGCTCTGTCCCCAACTTCTTGTTCCACCTCTACCGTAGCCTCCTCTTTGGCTTTGTCTTCCTCTTTGGAAGTTACTCTGATTTCTTCCGCTACTGCCTCTGCTATTGTTGTTTTGATTTTGATTTGATCCTTGTTGATTGTGCCAACAGTCATGCGCCAGATGATTACTTAGTCCGCAAATCCAGCAAGCTTTCTTGGTGGTATTCTGGCGGCTTCTTCCTCTTGCTCTTCCTCTGCCAGTGCCTTTACCTCTCGCGTAATAGGCCTGAGAACTCGACTCTTCCTCGTCCTTTGACTTACCCTTTCCTTTCTTCTTGTTCTTCATATACATTGCTGAGCTATGTCCTTTGTCTGCGTCTCCTTTCAGGTCTTGCTCATATGTGAGCATCAAACCAAGCAACTGATTTAACTCTGGTACAAAATGATTTAGGGAGAGTTCAGTTGATAGTACGAAAGGTTTCCACCTTTCATCTCCTCTTAACCCTGTGAGCACTTGCGCTATCAATCTATGATCTTCGACTTCTTCATTTATGGATCCAAGACTATCTGCTAGATCCTTCATTTTAGTGACGTAGTCACTGATGCTTTGACTCGGCTTCTTTTTGAACGTTGTGAATTCGGACCATAGGCTGGCCTTCCTAGCTTTCGTAGTATTTTGGAAGTGATCTTCCAATGCGCTCCATATGTCCTCTGCTTTCTCCAGACCTCTAATGTGCGGTAGTAGATGATCTGACACAGTGTTGTAGATGTAGGCTCTTGCCGTTGCATCTTTCTTCTGCCATAGCTTTAGGGCGTCTAGTTCTTCTTTTTCTGGTTGACTATCATCTTCGAAAGTGGGTTTCTTTTCTTCTCCGGTCACGTACGTCATTAAGTCCTTACTCACAAGTAAGGCTTCCATGCGCATTACCCATGCGGGATAATTATCTCTGTCTAGTTTATCAATTTGGACGTGATCTGCCATGATCTTCTTCCACTCGTGGAATGATCCGGCTCTGATACCAAATGTTGGGAGATTAACTAGCTCTGATACCAATTGTTGGCAAAAACTTCGGCTCTAACGCCTACTGTTGCGGAAATATTTTCGCCCTGAAGGTGGATTTCGCGACAAGGCGTGAACTCTGTCAGGCCTGCGGAAATTGCCGCGCCACCGCAATAGAATGCTAAACTAGAGTGATTCAGAACACCTCTGTAATCAACAGTAGCTCAGCCTAATTAACGTCGCTTTAACTACGTTATCCTGCGACACAAGTTCCACCGGAACTTCACCAGACTGTTACTGGACTGACACCGTAGTTGTGCCGGAACTTCACCGAAATAGACTTAGTTCTGTTCGTAATTGCTTCAGATGAACTTATGTGAAGTAAGGAAGTAATGTGTGAGCTTCCTTCACCGAATGAACTTCCTTCTGGAAACTTCACAGTTCTGAACTGCTACTTTCCGGTTGACTTTTGTACTGCATGTACATTTTCATTCCACCGGAAACTGTGATCAGCTTAAAGTAGAGACGTCTAGCTACAAGATGAGCTATCTCTCATACAAAGCTTCGAACTCTGCTACGAGTTATACTTCGTTGTTCTACCGAAAAACTTGTTTTCTGAGAAACTGCAACTGACCAGAAATTACTGAAACATGTTTACTGAGTAAACTGTTATACGCCGAAACGTGCGTTTACAGAGAAGGTACTGAAGCACGTTTAGTAACGAGTCGTGACAGCAAACGATAAATTAAGTTTCCTACCGTAACACGAAATAACTTCAGATTCTTCACAAGTAAAGATTGCGCGCAGACATCCACATGAACATGTGTTTTCGATTAGAGAAGATGTGTACAAGTAAGCTTGGCCTCTTCTTGCTCAAGTTACAGAAACTCTCCTACCGTGAGTAGTTTCTTATTACCATCTCTCTTCAGATGAAAGGACCCGACACTTCAGGCTTGTGTTATTCATCTGTACATACGCAATCTATGGCGTCTTCTGAGAACTTCTAAATCTCTTCACTCATACGCGATCTATGGCGTCTTCTCTCAGTCTCTCGTTCTCCTCTGTGTATCAGTGTCTCTCGCATACACGCATGTACTCCCGCATACTGTTCTTCAAATCTTGCTGTATATATATACAATTTCTTTGGCGCTCATTTGCTCTGTCATTCTTCAATTCGCGTTATGCGCGCCTTACGCGCCCGCCGCGGTTAATTGCTCTGTTGTGCGGACACCGCGCACTAACTTCGCATACTGTACACCTGTGCGCCGATTTTCTGAAGATTCCGTTTCTGTCTTGTTTGTTGTGTCAAATTCGTGAGTGTTTCCTTAACAAATGGCACGTTTGATAGACAAAGCTATCAATGCATGTGCCTAGGCATCTCTGCCATCCCAATGAATCTGCTCTGCAGTAGGTGCAGCAGAAACAACAGCACGAACAGGAATTTGAACAATATCATCTTCGACACCATCTTCATCAGCTCCAGCACCTGTATTCGCAGTACCTGTTGTTACAGGTGTAAAAAGACATCTTTCAACACCTTGCACAATGTTCCACAATCCTTTTGCAACCAATACATGTCGCATCATATAAGCCCATAATGGGTAGTTGGTACCATCCAACTTGTCCTCAATAGCCAACATATGGAATACATCACTGCTTTCAGCCATGGCCGATGACTAAAATACCTTGATGTAGAAAATTGACTATATCTCAAAAAGTTGAACGGAACTACCCACACGGTTATGCTAAATCTGTAACAAACTTTGAGACGCTTATACTGGCAAACAGAAACAGGTATATACCTTTGGCACAAAAAGATGAAATAGCCTGCACAAGCGCTGCGATAGTGCGTTCGGAAGCCGAAACGAGCTCAGATCGCGATTTCGGTACCACATAGCAAAGCTGTTTTGATATCTAAAACAGCCTGAGTATGCTCACCAAAATTCGTACGATTCTGAGACTACAAACGGAGGAGTGTCGACGGCACCCTAGATGAAGCGACGACCTGCTCTGATACCAATTGTTGGAGTTAGACATTTGCAGAAGCACGCGAACAACACAAGGAAGAAGAAAAAGCTTCGAGCACAACACACAATACTGAATGTATTACTAGAGAATGTACAGCGATAAGTAGCCCATTAGGGAAATAAGCGTATATACATGCCGGGGGAAAAAAACCTCCTAAAGAGGGAAAAAAGTGCCCCGACGGTCCTAGTGTGCTCACACACATCACTACCTAAATATATCAACACTCCTCAATTGTTACAACAATTTTTTTGGTCTTTTCTTTATTATCATATGCTTCTCTTGTAATGGCCTCTCTCCTAGGCATTCGTACCAAAATTTTTTGATCTTCAACTTCATATTGCTTGAAATTCTCTAGTACTTCAAACAATCATTCTTCCTTTTCTTGTTTCACTACTTTTCTTTTCTTTTTCTTTTGACGACCTTCAATTTCCTCCTTTTAATTTTTAGTTTTAATGCTTGTGAGAGGTTCTTCTTCCTTTTGACTAAATACTTCTACATCTTCTAGATAGTGCTCTTCTGATTCAAAGCAACTATCCATCACAATGGACTTTAGATCATTGTCATTCTCTTCTTCTGCTATGGCATAGGTAATATCCTTACTTTTCTTTATTTTCCATTAATTTTTCTTACTTTCTTCATCATCATCATCATCCTCACCATCTCCTACCTCCATCTCCATCTTTGTTGAATTTTTAGTTTTTTGGTCTTATTCACTTCCTCACTTCATTCCCCTCATTTACCTTGTGACAGAGAGCGAGAGAGAGCTATTGTGCATTCTATTTTTGTGTGTTTTTGAGCATTTCTTACAGGTTTTGGTTGTATCATCATCTCTAGTAGCTTGCATAGGTACGATAGACCTCTGCACAAGTCCCAAGACAATGAACTCTATCTATCATGATAGATAGAGAAATTTTGTATTTCCTATTTTCATGCATGGCATGATAAACTGCACCACAGAAGAATCCTAAATCACTAGAAACATCACAAAAATTTGCATTTTTTCTATCTATGGGAACAAAAAAAAACCATGATAGACACCATCTATCATGATAGACACCGTTTATCACAAAAGACACCGTCTATCATGATAAACAATAGACAATAGAACAACATCTATCATAACAGACACCGTCTATCACAATAAACATCCGTCTATTGTGATAGACCAAAATCTACGATAGACTATAGATGACAGATGAGAGACAATAGACACCGTCTACCACGATGATCCTCTATCACCACAAACACCATCTATCACGATAGATCAAAATCTACAATAGACAACGGACAACAGATGATAGACACCATCTATTGTGACAAAGACCCATCTATCATGACAAACAATCATCTATCATGATAAACAAGACCACACGATAGATGATAGACGCCCATCTATTGCGATAGATAGCCACTCATGATAGAGACTCTCTATTGCAACAGACACCCATCTATTGTGATAGATAGCCAATTTCGACAAAAATCAAGGTTGTATTTGTTTTGAAATTTGAGGCTAATTTTGGGCATATTTACAAACTCTTTCAATTACACAATTACGGAGGCCTTAGAAAAATACACCACTATCTTGAGAGATCTTGTTTTCCTATTTAACTTCCCAAACCCTAAACTGTCAGAACTTTTACATACAAAATCCATTTTTTGAGCTCTAGAGTGCATTGATTTTTAGATAGGGAAATTTCAAGTTGATCTCAGTGGGATTAGAAAACCAAGGAAGCTTTAGGGAATTTTTTATAAATACAAAAGGGGAAAAAGGGTCTTTAAAAGTGTCTGAATCAAATTGTCTATCAATTGAAGTTAAAAGATTGAGCTAAACTTGGAAATATTTACAGGATCATTAAAGCTCTTGGAGAGACCAAAGCAAAGTGTTAGTGTGTGCAGGCTCATGAACGTGCATCCTAGGCATACAAGTGTAGTAAGGAGAAGAAACTTGAGGTTGGAAGACCTCTTAGCCCCCTCAGTCAATTCCTAGCTTAGGCTGAGTGCGATTAGTGGATTTGATTAATTAGGGGCACGATAGGAACACTCAAGTTCTAAGAGCCTTTAAGCTCTCAAGTTTAAAATACATTAATTAGAGTCAAGGGACAACTTAAGGGCAAAGAACTTAATCTGATTGGACAAAAACATCATGTACGATAAACTTAATTGTGCCTAACAATGCATATTTAAAGACAAGGAAATACATGCTAAAGAAATTAAAAGGCACAAGTCACTGATATCAAGGAATCAGCAACATGGTTGTACAAGGGTCATTGGGCTAATTAGTAGGGCATATGAACCTTAGATCTGCGTATAAAGTATCTACTAGCCTACTTCAAACAGACGTTTGAATAAATGTTTGTCACGGGATTCAGGGAATATCATTCAGAGATATTCATTCCCAGACCATCACATTTATTGCAGTTGTTTGCAGTGGAACAAGCTCTCCATTCAGAAAAGTTACGTATACCACATCCAGAGGTTCCCGGGTCGGTAGATTGGGATGCTTTACTCACGGACTTGGCCAAAGGGTTGAGAATTGTAGAACATCACTTAGCACAAGACGTTGTAGAATACTACATCCAACGACCCACCCAACAAGGGTCTGTCAGGGACGACAGACGCGAGAGAGGGGGGGGGGTGTTGGAACTGAAGGACTCACAAGGCAAGGAAGCTTACGAAGGGAGTTAGAGAGAAGAGAAAGCACAAGCAGACAAGGTAGTCAACGACGATCTGGCAAGTAGGCCAATATTTTTTCAGGACACTAAAGCATATCGAAGAGGTGGACACACAAGGAGAAGGAGCAAATAGGGAGCTCAAAGATATGTATGTCAAATTGTTAGAAGAAATCCCTACAACAATAGTGATTTTCATCACTAAAAGCCATTGTAGATACCATTTCATATTTTTGTAGCTCCATTTTGAGCAAGCCAAGGAGTCTATGAGCTTGAGGAGCATTCGAAGTAGCTACCTACCAATTTTCATAATTTTTAGACTTCGTTTGAGTCTTCAAATAGGCCCTAGAACCTAATTTTTAACTAGGCCGAACACTAGGTCTGGACACGGCCAAAACCTAGTCAAAAACTATAAATAGAGCTAGAGAGCTCATTTTTGGGGCTAGTTTTGTAATTGATTTGAACTTGTAAGAGCTTTTTGAAAGTAATCTAAGAACTCCATTTCTTCTCACTCTTTGTCTTATCGTGTGTGCGCGTGTGTGTGTGTATATGTGTGCATGTTAGTGTGCTTCTCACTCACGCACTTGTGCCTTGCTCGGGGTCTTCATACCATCCTCACGTCTTCCCGGATTGACATTAAAGGAGGTGCTACTCATCACTGAGCTACACCAAATTTTGTTGAACTAAATCTATTTGAGGGCTTTGTTGCACTTGATAGGGTGGTTGGTATGGTTGTTGGGGCCTAACATACTATTGTGGTGGGTACTAATTCTGGTATCTCCATTGTTGTGGATATGATTGTGGATAATTTTGCCTAACCACTTGCTTATTACATGGGAAATCTTGTGTGGTGTGGTTAGTATACCTCGTTTCTATGGTGCAATATTCATTGTTGAGGTTCACTTTGGGATTGAGCCATGATTGGACACACATTAACCATATGGTCTCCTCCATAGGTATGGCAAATCTAGATGTATGTTTCCTAAGACTCCTAACTTCTAAGCTACCTTCTTGACTAGTTCCTAAATAGATGTAGCTGGTTTGGAAGTAAGGCTCATATAGCTATTTGAATCTTTATAGATTTTTGAAAGCTTTAATTCCTCGCCTAGATTATCCTCAATGTCTATGCACATGCATGCACACTCTTCTATGGATCTAGGGTCCTTCAAGTACACATAAGATCTTAGTTTGGTACTTAACAACCCATCCAGGAATAAAGCCACTTGTTTGGTTGGAGTGGGTAAATCTGGCATAGGGCATCTCTCTAGGTATTGCCTAAATCTTCTTCTTACAAGTCTCACTCTTTCTTGAGGTGTTTGTTTAAAGCTATGTATCAACGAGGAGGTATTGTTTGTGATGCCACTTTTGGAGAATTGAGTAATGAATGCTTTTAGTAACTCGTCTATATTCTTGAACTAAGTGAAACCATGCCATGGTAGTGTTTTTGAGAGCTAGACCAAAGGCATTGTAGTGAGTGAACAATTCCTCGACTTGTTCAGCTCTCAACACTTTTTTAAACTCTTCTACATGATCGTATGGATCTCTTGTGCCATTCTTCATGGATTTGACCAATTGGGTTGGCCTCAAGATTCTAGGATGTTCTCTAGGCCTTGATAAGGGAAACTTATATGTGCCTCTTTGATGTCTCGAATTTCTGTGTGTCTCTTGATCTACTCTTTCTACATTTGATCCTTACCACTCTCTCCTTGAGGGGTTTGAAAAGCTCACTTCAGGTCTCTCTCTAACTCTTTCCCTCTTGGTTTCATGCCTGTGGGATGATCCTCCTCCTTGGTGGCCATGGGAAACATTACATCTTGGGGGAGGGAAAATCAATTTGCCCTTCCAAGTGTATGCATGCCTGCCATGCTCTGTTACCAAGAATATTCTCTCAAACATGTTATCTAGGTAGAAAATTGTTGACCTAAGTACCAACTTAGGGACTTGTGGAGAAAGAGACTATACCTCAATCCCCCTCAAGTGCATATAGTGGGGATTCACGCTTTAATTATCAATCCAATGAGTATACAAACCTAGCCGAGTGTATGAGGACATGCAATCAAGTGATGATCAACGCAAATGAACTACTCAAAGAGTGCAAACAAGGCAAAGACTAATCCAAACAAGCTTCAACTGTCAGTCATGGTGTCACGATACTTGGTGCAGCAGCCGTCAGTAATTTGGACTTTTCTCTCAGCTCCGAACTCCAAATATAGAAAACAGCATATGCATTTCCAAGCTCTCAAGAAGACGCATCCAATGGCGGTAGTTTCACTCAAATCTGACACTCCTACTTTAAATTATGAGCAAAATACTGAGTCGCGGGAAAACCTTTCTACACTTCAGCACCTCCTACACTTCGCACACACCTTACCTACAGCAAATAAACACTTTCATGGATAGACAACACTTCCTAACACTCTTTCCAAGCAATACACATGCATACAAGCTCACCAAGAAGAAGATACAGAGTGAAGAAGACACAAATTCGAATTTCTGTGCTCTCTATTCTCACAATGGCAAAAAGTCCTTACAAAGAGTCACAAATTGACTTATATACTTGTGCACTAAAAATGGTCTTTTCACACAAGAGACCGGCACTTTATTCACTAAAAGACTAATTTCCTACTATTTTACATGGGTAAGTTTCTAATCTTCTGTGGGGATGCATCTAGAGGACTCCTCTAGTGCATTTACAACAGAAAGTATATTACAAGAATGGTTATAATACAAAAATTGGGTGTCCAAATCGGAAAAATTTTGGGGCCCGTCTTTTTCTCTGCTTTGTGCTCTCTTTAACTCTGCAACACTCTCCCCCTCTTCGTCTTTGTCGTCCCTTGACAGGCTTTACTTCTTGTCTTCAGTTTGTTGTTTGCACGCAACCCTTGCTCAATTTTACCTGTTTATAAAACAGGTCTTCAGTTTTGACGGCCTCTTCTTAATTCTTCTCTTACATCCTCTGGGCCTGCTGCATTTGTCTTGCTTGATAAGTCGGGTTGCCACGCACGCCACCAGTGGAAGGTATGAAGATAAGGTGCTACAGTCTTCGATCTGGACCTGCCAAAGATCAAGAGGTTGTAACACCCTTTTGGGCTGCGTCCTTTCCTTGGTGTGTGCGCCCCTGCGGGGCTCTGTGCAGAGATGGGTGTTGCGCCCCTGTGGGGCTTCTTGCAGAGATATATCTTCAGATATTCCTTTTTAGTGAAGCTTTTTTCGTTGTCTTCTTCTTTTCTTCCTTTTACTTGGTTCTCCCTCAACACTGCCCCCCTCCTGGACTCTGTTGTCCCCAACAGGTATCATTAATTGCTTCCATTGTTCTGCCTTTACACCATCATTGGGTGGCTGTCTATGATCTGCGAAGAAGCTAAGTTCGTATGCCACTAATCTGGCATTCAAATTAGACAATATCTTCAAAAAGACTTCTGAATCAATCTCAAAAAATCCTGTAAAGAACGCTTCTTCAAAAGTTTGCATATATACACTTGGCAAGAACATCAATCTGGATTAATAAGCCATTATTGTTGGGCGGCTAGGCATAATAGATAGGTCAAAAATGAGAATCTCTATGCCTTGATTAATACCAATGAAGTTCAAAAATGTGTAGGCCGCATGCTTGAAGACCTTCAAAACTGTAAGTATCATACTGAGTATTTTATTTGTCATTTTGACAGTTAGGTCGGGTACTGTCGCATAATTCTGCAGCCAAAATTTGGTGGTTTTGACCATATAATCATCCGTTGGCAAGTAGTTATGTGGCGGGCTAGGAAGGAGAGGGTAATTCAGCCACTGTTTATTTATAGTGCCATTTCTTTGCAAGTCCAAAAATTCTCTAGTATCCCTTCTGCGTGGTATAGGACAAAAGGAAGGGTTTACCTGTAATAAATATGGTGCTGCTTGCCAATGCACCCATAGTGTGGGATGTTTCTCCAAAAACTTTCTTTGCCAAATAGGTTGTGCAGCTTCGAATTCTTCCTGACTGTAGTCGAATGTGTCCTGTTTAAAATTTAGCTGCTCATCTGGACTTTTCTTTGTAATCTTCTTTATATATTGTCTTGTTTTCTCTTTCAATAATCCGTACGGAATGTTGAAAGGCTTCATGATCTTGTCCAAGTCTTTACCTTTGATCTTTGCTTCCTTCATCACTTTGATTACTTCATTTTCAAAATTTTCCGTCAATCGGGACACCACTAGTGCCCGTTCCTTTTGACTTATTTTTGCAGTGTATGGCATCGGATGATCATCATGTATATCGCCATCTGCTCATGTATTGGAGAATTATAGATCGGGGGAGATAGAGGACGTACCTCTACCTCGTTAGTAGGATTTTCCTTAGCTGGCACTACTGGTGTCCCGATCATTGCGTTCTGGTTGATGTGAATTTCTAATTGCTCTATACGTTCAGTCTTCTCTTTATTTTCTTGCATGGCTGCTCTGAGTGCTTCCTTTGCTGCAAGCAATTCATTTCCAATTTCTGCTATGTGATCCATGTTTTCACTGTAGCTTGCTGCAAGTTTCCCATGTGCAGTATTCAACTGCTTTTTTAGTTCATTTATTTCTTGACTGTACTTTTGTTCCCATTCTTCTTTCAACTCTCGCTCTTGTCTCAGCAAATCTGCGTATTGTGCTAGCTGATCTCTTAATTCTTTTTCTTTAGTTTCGGCTGATTCCTGTTGCTCAATGGGTTGATCATATAACAATGATTTCATCAATTCTTTATTCTTGCTTCGTAAAGTGTCATTCTCTTCCATGTACAACTTTAGCTGTGTCTCAAGTAAAGTGCTTCTAGTCTTCATTCTTTCTTTGTCAGCTTCGCTTGCATCATGTAATCTTTGTAATTCCGCAAGCTGTGCTTGCAGTTGGTGATGTTGAGTGATTAATGTGTCATATTTCATTTTTGTTTCGAGCAACTCAGTGCTTTTGGCCGCTATCTCTTTTTGTGCCTGGATTAGTTGTGATGACAGTTGTTCGCTCATTATCTGGAATTGACTTTTTTCTCTCATGGCCTTATCATAGTCTACATCTATGTCCATCATCTATTGTTGTGTATCCATAGCCATCTGAATCATTTGCTTGACTACAGGCTTCAGCTGAGTGACATCCACATTAAGCCATGTTGTTGGTATACTAGGTTCTTTGCCTATTGTGACATCTTTGCCCTGTGCCACATGTAGTGTAGTGTCATGGGGCTGCCTAATCTGAAGCTGGATCCTTGGCTCACCCACCATGTTTTCCTTGTTTCCTTGAGGTGTATCATCTGGTACCTCAATCACTATCTGTTCTTTGTTTCGTAACAGCTCCGAATCCGCGTTCACTGGAGTTTGTAATTCCTCTTTGACAGGTGGTTCTGCATATGTAACAGTTGTTGGAGCTTCCTTGATGCTGATTTTTGTAGTATCATTCAATTGAATAACATGCTCAGACTTATTAGGCTCTGCTACGCTCTTTTATTTTTCTTCGTGGTTGTCTGGCGTGACTTCGATATGATTGGTCTCTGTCCATTCTTCTTCATGAGTTTCTGTCCCTATGTCAGTGTCTAGAGTATCTTTTTCAGGACTGAATTCTGTATTGGAACTAGAATCATCTATGCCCAGTTCTTTGTATCTTCCAGGTTGTTTTGGGGTCTTGTCTTTATTCATTTGTTGTTTCTCTTGACTTGCTTGTCTATAATGATGACCTTGAATATTCAGATTTACTTGCCCTTACATGTACTGATGTGTCTCTTCTAGGGCGGCAGAGAGATCTCTCTTAGTAATAGGTATTTGAGTTCTCGTAATCATTGGAAGAACATGTGTCCGCTTTGATTGGGGTGTAGCTTGGGCTTCTTCCTCTCTTAGACGCTTTGTACCCCTCATGGGTTTCTGTGAACTGGTTCCTGCTTCTTCAATAACAACAACTACTTTCTTTTTCTTAGGGACCGTAGCGGATTTAGCATATTTGGCTAGCCCTTCTGAGGTTGGCATCTCACGTAAGCAGTTTTTCATTTCAAGCGCTTCATATATGAGTAATGTTAAAGCCAAACTCCCATTTAGAAACTTCTTCTGCCCCCACTTCTTCTGGGCTTCAAATAATCTTTCTTGGACATAGCCTGTCATATTTACTTTATTTCCCACTTGTCTCATTGCATGCAAGAGTACCTGTACGACAATCTTTTGTGGTGCTGTATATCTGTGCATACTTGGGAAACAAAAATGTTGGTGCGCCAGGCGGACAACATCTTCAATATCCGTCCTGTTGATATCCAAAAATGACCTCTTTTTAGGATCATGACATTCCTCTTTGACATTAGTGATTCCATCTTGATTCCATCCGAAGGCTCTGTTGATTAGTTCATGTGTGAATTGAATAGCTTTCCATGTTCCCACTTTATCCAATACTCGTGCTTCTGGGACTGATATCTTCGTTGTTGCAGGCTGCAGTGTATTCATTACTTGTGTACACCTTTGAAAATCTGGTATGTAAATTGGCAATTTGAGAAATGCTTCTAGGCCTGCCTGTGTCCATACATCTTCGATATGCGGTAATCCTTGTATTATAGTTTTGAACTCCTACGACATGATAGGAAAATAGTGATCCCTATCCATGATCTTGATAGTTGCCATGAAAATGAGGTCTAACACTGGTTGGTCATCCCGAAACCAATGGCCTCTTGCTTTTGTTATGGATTCGAGTGGAAGAAGCTGGACCTCTTCCTCTTGCGTAGCTTCGGAATTAGTAGATGTCATCTGCACTCAATATAGAGTATGAATTAGTGGCCAAATATTATCAGAAATCCTCCTTTATTTGTTTGTCATAAGCTCGACATTGCTCCGAGTGAATGGTGTCGTCCCTTTCCCGTGGGTGTGAGAAAGGTAATACCTGGATTTTTTTCCAACAATTTTTATAGATTTTTTATGTTTTTATCTGAAAAAGAAAAACAGAAAAGTTAGGTCATAGCCGAAGCGGTTATTATTTTTAGAGTGATTTTCATAATGTATGTACAAGTGCTCTCCTATTTCCCAAGAGGAAAATGTGCTCGACTATCCTGAAATAGAAGGAATATGTGCCGAATGCTTGGCCTTGTAATGTGGCCCTATCATGCATACTATGGGTCCTGACAACTCCATATGTGTGCAACTGGAAGTAGTTGGTTGATGCATGCAGTTTGTTTCGTGTTTTGGTACCCAAATCTGCTTCATTCTGTTGGGATGTAGTGTATTCTCCACCTTCTTGATGAATGTGGTTCTTCCCCTGTAGTATGTCTGCTCTATCTGCTTTGTGAATCTCGGGTAGGCTTGTGTTGCATTTGCAGACTCCTTTTTCTTGTTGCTTTTCTTCTTTGGCTCTTTTGTCCTAAGACCATATTGGTTCTTCTTATGCTGAGGTTCATCGTTTCGGTTTAGCGTTTTTGGAGCGCATGATTTTGGAATTCATATTTGCGCTCGGTCCGGTTGAGCGGCTGCCACTTTCCTTGGAATCCATATCCTGGCAATTCGTCGTTGACTTTGGTGATCAAAATGATTTGCTTCCCTATTTGATTGGTTACTCTGATGTCGATAGTGCTTTTGTCGTCGAAGATATTCCTTCGCTTGATCCTTCTTTATCCATGCTTGGTTGGTGTATGGAATAGGGTATATTTTAATAGGTACAGATTTTGAATTACTCAGAGGACTGGACTCTCTTGTGCATTGTGCTTTACTGAGGTTGGTTTCCGATTGATTGACACTCTTGTGACCTGCTATACTAGGAGATGGAATGCAGCAGAATTCAATGCGTCCTCACATGAAGTACTTGACGAAGGGGTTTCTATAGTGCTAGTGAACATACACTCATGATTTTGTTCATTGGGATGAACTTTTGGCTTTATACTAGTGGCTTTGCTTGGTCGTTCGTCTAGCAAACTGAATACCTCACGATGTCCTATCCTGGTCGAGATGTATCCTAAGGCCAATTGAATGGTCACCTCATATTCGTAAATCCAATCTTGACCTAACACTACCTCCTCGAGTAAATCCTGATCATGACACACTAATAGCTTCTGTTCCATAATGTTATTGCCAAGATGCAGAGGTAAGGTAATTTCACCTATGCACTGAGTGATCGTTCCTCCTATTCCTATCAACTGTGCCATCGATGGACGCAACTCCTCCTTGAGTTTCTGGGTCAAAGAAAGTTTGATACAGCTTATGGCAGCTCCTGTGTCAATGAGAGCATCCACCAAGTGGTACTCTGTTTTACCTGCTCCCAAATTTAAATATGGTTGCGTTCTCTGTGGACCTAGGTTTTTAGCGGCTCTAAAATTAGCCATTGGGATGAGTTCTTCTCCTAGTCGATATCTCTCATCTCTCTCTCTCATACACTCTTTCCGTTTCTTAATTCGTTCTAGTGCTTCCTGTCTCGCTTCTTCTCGTATCCTTTCCTCTTCAATATGCCTATTCTTGCCCTTGATTAATCGAGACATTGTTTCTTCAGTCAACGGTTCTAGATATTTTTTCACTCGACATCCACTGATATAGTTTGGTAATACTTCTCCATCTATGGTTGCTAAGCTGATGGCTCCACTTGTCGATATGCGATTGATGATTAATGGACCATATCCTCTCTTCTGTAACTTCTTAGCGTGTTGTTTCAACGTATATACCAAGACTAAGTCTCCTTCCTTCAAATTTTTGTCCTTAATGTGAGCATCAAAGTAGGCTTTCTGTCGCCGTTTAGTAGCATAAATGCCTGCTACTGCTTGTAACCTAGTTTCGTGGAGCTTTTCTATTTGATCCAATTGAGCTGATAGTTCATGTCCCGCCCACTCATAAGTGGTTGCTACCCTGAGAGTGGGAATTAAGAAATCAATTGGCAAAATAGCATTTTGTCCATATACTAAGTTAAAAGGAGTAGTGCATATGGCGGTTTTGTAGGCTACCCGAAATGCCCATAAAGCATGATGTAGTTGTTTATCCCAATCAGATCTACCATTGTTAACAATTTTTGTGAGTACTGTACACAAAATTTTATTCGAACTCTCGGCTTGTCCATTGGCTTGTGGGCGATAGGGAACTGATTTCTTATGAATTAGCAAGAATTCATTCAGTAAGGCTTCTATAACTTCATTCACAAAGTGTGTACCTCTATCACTCACAATTTCTATAGGTAGTCCAAATCTAGTGAAAATGTTCTCAAAGAGAAACATGGTCGTAGTTCTTACATCATTTTTCTTGGTTGTTTTGGCTTCAACCCATTTGGTCAGATAGTCTGTGGCTACAATTATATATTCAGCATGGGATCCTTTCGCTGGTGGGCTAATCGGTCCTATGAAGTCTATTCCCCATTTAGTGAAGGCTCTGGCATTCATCATGGGTCTCAATGGCATCTCATCTCTTCTAATTGGATATTTTGTTCGTTGACAAGTATCACATCGTTGCACATATGTCATGGCATCTTGATGTAGAGTTGGCCACCACATTCCAGCAAAGAGGATCATTTTTGCTGTTTTATCTGCAGAGAAGTGCCCTCCTGCAGCTCCTGTATGTGCCATCTCTAAAATAGCAAGATATTCATCTTCATGAATGCACAAGCATAATTGATTATCTCTCCCTCGCCTAAAAAGTTGTTTTCCTATAATGGTATAATCCTTGCTCTGTTCTAACAGTGCACGTTTCCTTGCTATAGTGGCTCCTTCTGGGTATTCTTGGGTCTTTAAGAACTTTACCAGAGGCATGCTCCATCTTGGTGCTATTGTGGAGTAGCATAGAGTGGAGTTCTCGTCTGGGTTTTGTTCTTGACAGGTTTGGCAAGCTGATACATAGTTGTGTGCGTCTCTCTGCATGGTCGGCCAATATATACATAATCTCCTCAAGGTTTGCCATGTTCCGTTTGCATTCAAATGAGTTTTCCATTGATTTACATGTGCTTTTTGAAGCCACATTTCTTGTTCCTCCTCTTCAACGCATCTCATTAACAATCCATTTGAATCTTGGTGATACAAACTTCCTGCAATGATGTGAAGGTTTTTAGTCTTCCAGAGGTCCTGGGTTCGGTTTGGTGTGATCCCATCTTTAGGTCCATGCGTGAGTATGGGGATCAACTTTTCTGCCCATTGGGGACATACTTCCAGGTTAAAAAGGTACGTATCTGGCAGATCATCGGGTACTCCTATGGGTGGTTCTCCATGGGTCATTCTTGATAAGTGATCTGCTCTTATGTGAGTATTTCCTTTCTTGACTACTACTTCAAAATCAAATTCCATTAACAATAAAAACCATCGTACTAGTCTTCCGGTATTGCAAGGTTTATTGACTAAGTACAGCAGGGCTTGATGATCAATGAAGAATTTGAATTTGTTTGCCAACAGGTAATGTCTGAATTTTTTTACTGCGTACACCATCCCTAGGCCTTCTCTCTCAGTGGTGGTATAATTGCGTTCTGCTTGATTTAATTGTCTACTGGCATAGGCTATAGGGTGGTCAAGCTTTCCTGTATCTGCAGGTTGAGCTAAGATGCAACCAATGGCAAACTTGGAAGCATCCACATGAATGTGAAATGGCTTATTCCAATTAGGTACTCGAAGGATTGGTGTTGAACTCAATTGATTCTTTAACTCATTAAAGGCTCTCTCACATTCTTCGGTCCAATTAAATTGAGTCAATAGTGCATAGAGAGGTCTAGCAATTATGGCATACATATGTATAAATCTTCGATAGTATCCATAGTGTCCCATAAACGCTTGAACTTCTTTAGCAGTCTTGGGTCTTGGTAAATCTAGAATTACTTTGATTTTATCTTCATCAGTTGAAATTCCATTTTTTGAGACAATATGTCCTAATGTTTTCCCTTGTCGAACCATGAAGACACATTTTTCTGGGTTGAGGCATACTCGGTATTGTCGACATTTGGCAAAGATCTTTTCTAGTTCAGGGATGTGCTCTGATCATATAGCTGAATAAGTACATAGATCGTCTACGTATACCTCCATACTTTTTCTCAAGAACTCTTTGAACACGTGGCACATCAATCTTTGGAAGGTGGCTGGGGCATTTGTTAGACCAAAAGGCATGACTCTAAAGGCGTATACTCCTCATTCAGTTGCGAAAGCGGTTTTGTGTTGGTCCTCAAGAGCAATGGCTACCTGATTATACCCTGAAAAAGCCATCCAAAAAGCTATAAACTTCCTTCCCTGCCACTCTTTCCAACAGATGATCCGTAATGGTAATGGGTAACTATCCCTTATGGTCGCGGCATTTACTTTCTTCAGATTGATGCATACTCTTAACTTCCCATTCTTTTTCGGTACAACCACCAAAGGTGACACCCATTCCGTGTGTTCAATCTCGTATATGAATCCAGCATCTAACAACTTATCTATCTCCTCCTTTATCTTTGCTGAATACACATCATTGTATGTATACGGTCTTTGTTTAGAAGGTTTGGCTTCAGATGTCATGGGGATTCTATGGGCACATATCGATGGATCTACTCCCTTCAAGTCCTTATAGGTCCAGGCAAAGACATCCCGATATTCCCTTATGAGGCGTATTAACTATTGTTCTTCCTCCATTGAGACATCCTGTCCTATGAAAGTACATCGTTCTTCTCCTTCCTCTAAGGTTACTACTATCTTCTTGGTTTGTTCTTTATTGTCATAAGCTATTCCTAGCTGTGCTCTCTTTTAGGCATTTGAATAGCAATTTTTCTCTCTTCTACTTCATATTTTTTGAAGTGAGCTGGCACTTCAAACTGATCTTGTGGCCTATTTTCTTCATTCTCTGGCTCTTTATCTAACTCCAGCTCTTCTTCTTGTGTAGGTTCCTGGTTGTTTTCGTTAGCTGTGACGCTTATTTTTTGATTTCCATCCTCGGGTTCCATTGGTTCTGGCTCCATCTCAATGCTCTCATAGTCCTCCTTCCATTCTTTCTCTATCACTTCTCCTTCTTCAGCCTCCTGAAGGACTACTACATAGAGACTAACGTCATATCCTTCTTCGTCAATACATTCATTCATAGTTATTACTTCTTCATTCACACATACATCGAGGGTCGCTAAAATCTCCATCCAACCATGAGGTTCAAACTCTTCATCCAAAAAGACTTGGGGCATGTAAGCTGGATCTTGCACAGACCTGGCTACGCCTTGCCTTTGTTGCCATCCCTTTCTCCTATCCTCTTCCTTTTTGGCAGTTTGGCATATCCATAGATGAGTGTCCTCGTTCATCCAAGATTGGTCACTAGAACCTATGTTGTGAATTGACTGATCGTCTTCCTCCTTATGAATTTGATTCCATTGTAAAGGAGGAACATCTTGATATGTATAAGTGTGGAGATTTATTCTCGTGGTGGTTCCTTCATGTTGTAGGTATACAGCATCCTTTCCCCAATCTTGCACAACCTTTAGCTGTCTCATGAAAGGTCTTCCAAGTATCATTTCATAGTTGCTCGCCCTTTCAAATTGACATATTGCTAAGGTGTGTTCAAATTCAACTCCGCATGTGGTGAAAACTACTCGTTCCAATAATCCCAAGGGTCTTTCTGTGTGTCCGTCAGCCATTTGTATCTTCATACGTGTTGGTCTTAAAGCTGGTTTTCCCCATTTCTCCCAGATTTCTCTAGTGGCAATGCCTACACCAGCTCCGGAATCTAAGATGGCTTTGGTGGTATAACCCCTAAAGGTAATTGGAAGGCAAGTGTTTCCTTCGTCTCCCTCACTAAAATCTCCTACCTTATCCACCGGGATCTTTACTGTGTTTACTTCATCAGATATCTCTTTTTCTTCCATCTTGATCTCCAATTGACTGATTAATTTTTCCTTTAAATGTGGTTTCACCTTCAACAATTCTTCTAATGTTAGGGTACAAGGAATTTTGACTTTTCTAAGATGTTGTATGATATCTGATGTTTGGACTGATGGGTTCGGTTCTTTTTTCCTTATTGAGGCGATGCAATACAGTTCTGAATTATGTTCGTACTCTCCTCTGTAATTTGGCAAATCCTTTGCTCCGTCATCTCCTTTGTCACTTGGATCCACTGGTAAAATTTCTTCTGAATTTAATTCAGGTATTGAACCCTCTATTTCATTTTTTGCTTCTAGTTCTTCAAAGGGTGGTTCAATTCCTTCCACTTTCTTCCATCTGTCTTCCTGGACTCTTGCCCACAAATCTTTGGGCCATTCCCCTTCTACTTCGGGAACAATGGATCCTTCCCTTCTATTTTCATAATAATTGCCATTCTGTGTCTTACTCACTTCGCTTTTTTCATGCTCATTAATGATGACGCACTCTTGGAATTCCCTTTCGGAAATTCGGTTATTGGGTAATGGCAATGCAGGTTTTTCTAGGGTCAGTTGGGCAACTTTTGTTAATTTTTTGCAGATCTCCAACCTTTCTTTCTCTAGGTCTCCTCTAGGATATTCTCTTTCATGTTGTTCTATGGTAGGTCCTGCTCTTATTCGTGCCTTGTATGCCTGAATCCACATGGCTAATTCTTCAGGCATGGGATCTGCTAAGACTGATCCAACCTCTTCTTTTTTATGCTTTTCATTTTTGTTTTCTTCTTCATTTTTCTGTTCCTCTTTTGGATTCTGTTCGTTCTTCTCATTTTCCTTCTTCTGCAGTAACTTCTTTTCTTTTATCCTATCTCTACGGTTCTTCCATCTTTGTGTTCTTTTACTTACAACACTTTTTTCAGGCTCTTTCGAGTCTTCAATTCTCTGTGGTGTGGGTGTATTCATCTCTAAGTCGCTTTGATTGTGCTTTTTAGGTTTTTCTGGGGTCTCTCTAGCTTTGGCTCTTGTTATCGCCTTCAGTGGTACAGTGTATTCCTTATCGCTCCCTGATGACTCGATTACTTCTATCACATTGATTTGCACATTGGATGTACCCTTGTTGGGATTTTTGGGGCAATCTCTGAAAAGGTGTTCCTTACCACAATCACTACAGTAGCCTTCCCAGACTCGTTGTGGTGGTGGTGGGTTTGGCAATGTGCATTCTCTGATATAGTGATCACCTCCACATCGGTAGCATGGTCCTCTGGGCACAGGCGGTCTGTTCATGGGTCAGGGTGGTATGGTTGCTCTAGGGGCTGTGTACATTAATGACACATAATCCTACTCATATCCGTATGAACTATCTGGTACTTCCATGCCATAGGCATATGGTTCGTACACTTGTCCATATTCTATCATAGAACTTTCATAATTGGGATATGCTCCTTGACTATGATCGTAAGATGAGTCATATGGTTCATTACTAGCCAATGGTGTGGCTGGGACTATCGCTCTCTCTAGGTTTTCTTCAGATTGAGCTACCTTGACTGAGACAACGTTCTGAGGGTGAGGCAGTTGTTGTCCTAATACTGGTTGTGGTTGGGTGTATCCTTGATACGCATATGGTCGCGGCACTGGTGTCTGCTGCTGATAGGTAGGGTACCTCCACGCTTCACCTCCTTGCTCTCTCTAGGGGTATCCATAAGGTCTCATGTATGGTTGTGCTGGTCTCGCTTGCCTATTGTAAGGGCAATTTTCTGTACTGTGATTTGTATATTTTTGTTCTATACTGCAATATTGTAGAGGTCCTGGGACAGTGGGTCTATTATAAGCATAAGCAGGTGGTGGGACTACTCCCCTAGTACACAAGTGAGAAGGATGATCACCTCCACACTGCATGCATCTTTTGAGCATGGGCACTCTTATAGGGTTACTAGGGTAGTTCCTCTGTCCTTGAACGTTCAGCTTCTTTGCTACCAAATTGGCTATTTCCTCTACATTGTTTCTAGGGATTGATGTGCTACTGGCCGAATCTTCACTTTTCAAGCTACCTGGAGGTGTTTTCAAATCTTCTACCAGGTTGTCCTCTAGGTCTATACATTCCTTCATGCATTCTTGCAAAGTTTGAACTCTCTTTACATATACCAAAGATCTCAAAGATCCGTTCAACAATCCTTCCAAAAATAATGACACCATTTTATTTTGGGTAGGTCTCTCTTCTACTGGGCATCTGTCCACATACTGCTTGAATCTTCTTGCTGCCAATCTCACTGATTTTGTAGGGGCTTGCTTAAAGCTATGGATCAATGATGAAGAGTTGTTTTTAATTCCCGACTTAGTGAATTCCTCAATCATTTCTTGATAGACTTGTTCCATGTTTTAAAAATTATTAGCGTCCAATGGCTGAAACCATGCTAATGCAGTGTCTGACAATGTAAGACCAAAGGACTCATATTGGATCAAGAAATCTTCTACTTGTTTGGCTCTGATTACTTGTTTGAATTCGGCTATATGATTGTAAGGTTCACTCGAGCCATCGTAGTGGTTCCTCATGCATTTAGCAACTTGAATTGGCCTTAATCTTCTTCCTGCTTCGGGCGGTCTAGGCATTACTGGGAAAATTGGTCTTCCTATGGGTATGCTTGGTCCTCTTGCTACAGGTGGTCTGACTGGGACAGGCATTCCATGTCTTGGATCAACAGTTGGTTGAGGACGGTAATTAGGGTTATTTGCAGGCATTGCAAACTGCACATGTGGTCTGACCAGGATTTGTGTTTGTTGTGTTTGTCCTGACTGTTGATATGACTCATTCTGGGATGTTCCAAGTGGGTTTCTTGAAGTAGTGGCTTGGTCCCTAGGGGGGAACACTGGGATATTCTGATATTTCAAGTCGGCTCTTTCCAATTCTGTTAAGGGCCAGTATCTTCTCTGATTCTTGTCCAAATATGTGATGATGGTGGGGAAATCAGGATCTTGTAACTCATAGATGGTGATAGGATTTGGGGCAAGTTCCCATATTGAGGAATGTGCTCTAAGAAGATGCTTCATCCCATTGATCAAGTATACATCCATTAGGGAGTCATCTTGGGGAATCAGGTCTCCTCTCCATATCCTAGCAACAGTAGATCTCCCTCTAGGTGTAGTTACTTGCTCTTCATTCCCTCCTCCATTTAAGTTTGAAGCATTATTTTCTTCACCATGTTCATTAATGTTTTCCGGGTGTTCTATGACAACATACTGGATATCTCTTTTGTCCATGTAAAATCCTCCTACATACTTGACTTCTGGCCTAGGCACTATGTAAGCCTCTGAAGCCTTCTTTAACCTGGCCACTGATCTGTTTAGACCATCCAAATAAATAGGGATCTCATTTTGGTTGGTGTTCACATACTCCAAGGAGGTCCGGTACTCTCCCTCAATGATTGACATCATGCCAATCATGGGTACTGTGTTCTGCATATCCTCTCAAGCCATGGGAATTTCTTCCTCTGACTCACTCGAGGTCTCAGAATAATGTGAAGGGCTACTTGGTTCGGCTACACTACCTACAGAAGAGATTACACTTCTTCGGCTTCCTAGGGTTCTTCCGGATCTCAGGTTCATCCACTTCACAACTCTGATCAGTCCTTGCTAACCTCTAGCTTCTAGAACTCTTCACTATGGACTAGAATTCCCAAAAAAAATTTTAGCTGGGAATTGACTGAAAATGAAATTTTCAAGCCACGATACTTGACTGCTAAGGTACACGATACTTGATCTTTAGATCCAAATGATACACGATACTTGCTCACAAACGATACACGATCTCTGGATGCCCACGATACACGATACTTCAACTATAACGATACATGATACTTCACAAGTATCGCGATCTTTGAACCACGATACACGATACCTTGGTCAAAACGATACTTGACACATGATACACGATCTTTGATAGGTATCGCGATCGCTGTATGAACGATACACGATACTTGACTATCACGATACTCGAGAGAAACGATACTTGGACCACACGATACATGATACTTCGAAAAAGACGATACACGATTGGTGACAAATGTCGCGATCTATGAAGACACGATACACGATACTTGGCTCAAACGATACACGATATTTAGGAAGTATCGTGATCTTTCCTGAGACGATACACGAAACTTGTCCAAACACGATACACGATACTTCTCAAGTATCGCGATCGATAGATCACGATACACGATACACAATAGGTATCGCGATTGGTGACAGCACGATACACGATCTTTGATAGGTATCGCGATCTTTGGAATGCGATACACGATATCTGGGAAATATCACGATACTCAACCATAAGAGATCACGATACTTGTTAAGTATCGCGATACTCGACCGCGGGAGAAAGCGATACTTGACCCTTTGTCAAACTTTTGCTAGATTTTGTTTAGTTTGATTGCACCCAAATGTTTGACAAGCTCTTCTACCCTCTCCTCACTCTCTGTATCATTCAAATCACACCTTTTTACCCCTGTAAGTCCTAAACGATACCTGACGCAGATCGTTTTTCTCTGGAAACTTGATTTACAGGTAAGAGATCACAACACAACAACAATGTGCTCACCTTGGAGGCTGTTCCAACTCCTTTATCACTCCCCCTTGCTCTGTGCAGCCCCAGATCGCCTTGTTGCTCAAACACGATACTCGAGAGGCGCTCTTTACAATACTTGTTCAGAAACACAAGTAACTTACAAAATGACACTTTTTGGCTTTTATACTTGGAATTTTCTTACCTCACCAAAAAAGAAACTCTACAGAACAAAAACTGAATTCTACTCTAATGACTTGATCTACTCTCTCAGTACTCCTACTCTACTCATTCCACTCACTTCCCTAGACTAACAACTCACTACACACACTCCAAGAATGAGAAGTAGTAAGTGCGGCTGAAAATGACTTACCAAAGAAGAGAAAATCACCACTCCTCCTCTTGCTTCAATGCAAAAAAGCTACTTACCATCACATGAATGCCTCGGTTTGATTCGACACTCCCCGGCAACGGCGCCAAAAAACGTGTTGACCTAAGTACCAACTTAGGGACTTGTGGAGAAAGAGACTATACCTCAATCCCCCTCAAGTGCATATAGTGGGGATTCACGCTTTAATTATCAATCCAATGAGTATACAAACCTAGCCGAGTGTATGAGGACATGCAATCAAGTGATGATCAACGCAAATGAACTACTCAACGAGTGCAAACAAGGCAAAAACTAATCCAAACAAGCTTCAACTATTGGTCATGGTGTCACGATACTTGGTGCAGTAGCCATCAGTAATTTGGACTTTTCTCTCAGCTCCGAACTCCAAATGTAGCAAATAGCATATGTGTTTCGAAGCTCTCAAGAAGACGCATCCAATGGCGGTGGTTTCACTCAATTCTAACACTCCTACTTCAAGTTATGAGCAAAATACTGAGTCGCGGGAAAACCTTCCTACATTTCAGCACCTCCTACACTTCGCACACACCTTACCTACAGCAAATAAACACTTTCATGGATAGACAACACTTCCTAACACTCTTTCCAAGCAATACACATGCATACAAGCTCACCAAGAAGAAGATACAGAGTGAAGAAGACACAAATTCGAATTTCTGTGCTCTCTATTCTCACAATGGCAAAAAGTCGTTACAAAGAGTCACAAATTGACTCATATACTTGTGCCCTAAAAATGGTCCTTTCACACAAGAGACCGGCACTTTATTCACTAAAAGACTTATTTCCTACTATTTTACATGGGTAAGTTTCTAATCTTCTGTGGGGATGCATCTAGAGGACTCTTCTAGTGCATTTACAACGGAAAGTATATTACAAGAATGGTTATAATACAAAAATTGGGTGTCCAAATCGGAAAAATTTTGGGGCCCGTCTTTTTCTCTGCTTTGTGCTCTCTTTAACTCTGCAACAAAAATGTTTCCTGGTGTCTTTGGATCTTTGAACTCAAAAATGGTGACTCTGTTTATTTCACTAAATTGATTTGGCTTGAATCACCAAAAAGCTTCCTCCATTCCTATATTCAAGAATAGTTCTATGCTTTTGTTTTCATGGGGAATCCGCTCTAGAGTAATTATTCTAGTCAAGAAGGATTTTCCTCGGGGTGTCTTGGGTTCTCGTCCTAGATCTCTCAGCTCTAGGTCTCCTATCTCATTCTTGAGGATGAAATTTTCAAACTCATCAGTCCTATCTTGTAAGTTGGTTACCACATACATGGTTCCTTGCTTATCAATATATGAGCCCTCTTTGAATTTAGCTATCTGGTGTTCAAGTTCAAGGGGTTGATCACAATTTTCAAGTTGGACAAGTGATCCTCACAGGCCATCCTCATAGATGTGTGCACCTAATTGGCTGGTTATAATATATTCCAATTGTGTTTTGTAGGGACCTTTTGGTGTCTATAAATAGGTTGTGCTTGCACTACCTACCAATTGTTCCATGTTAAAGGACATCTCTGAATCACTCATTTCTAAATTCTGTATGTAGGGATAATCAATAAGCTGTTCGGACCACGACCTAGTTGTATGGTTGACACTAGCCTCATATGATCTGATACTTTGTCAGTCTCTCCCTAGGTGTCTCATATATCCTATGGTAGCTTGGCCTTTAGGTGGTGCTAAGTAGACATAATTGAGCCATTTCTCACATCCTTTGGTTGTCAGCACAGTTTTTGTGTATTTTGGCCACGACCTTCTTCGAAATAGAGGGCAGTAGCATGGGTTGTATTTGATATGCAAAGGCATGTTATTCCATGTCCTTACCATCTCAGGGTAGGTTTCCAACAGACGAATCCTCCACGTAGGTTGGTGTATATTTCCCTGCTTGGCACTTGCTGGGATGTCGTCCGGTGCAAACTGTGTAGCCGAGGTTGGTTCTTTTGAGCTGTGGTGCTTGATTTCAGCATTGTAATCCCCCATTAAGACACAGAAAGGAACATACAAATCGTCGGATGTGCCGATCCACCTATGATGGGAGAGGTTTCTAAAGTAATCCGATTTTATGACTACCTCTTCCAAACGTGACATAGACGCTATCTGAACTGCCACTCTGTCATCATGGGTTGTGGCCACTTTCTCTAACCTCTGCATCCATTCAGGAGCCTCGATCTCGATGGTGTCCATGCCCTCTTCTGTTTGCTTGCCCCCTGGTGCAGGCATGGGAACGTATGGGTCTTCGAAGGTTTCCTCTATTTCAATTGGCACTAAGTCCTCAGGCTCGGGCTCTACAAGTGGAGAGGGTTGATGCTCGTATTGCATGACTTTAATTCGTAATTCTTCTAGTTCTGCTATGAGTTTTTCGACTTCTTCAGACGTGTCAACTGCGGTTGTGACTTTGCTTGGTGACTCATGCTGGGTGGCCAGCTGCTTTAATAGGTCATCTCTTTCTCTTTCTAATGCTGCATAGGCTTCCGGGAGGTCGGCATGGGTTTCCAACACAATTTGCATATTCGCTGAGGGTATGGCCTTGAATCTATCTGGGTCGATTTCCTGTGGGGAACCCTCCATGGCTGCTTCCAAGTTTTCTTTGTTTTGTTTCTGTAGTTGTTTATTCTCCTCGAGTGCAATAGACATGTGTTTGCGTAAGAGGGCCAGGTTGCATTGAAGCTTGAGATTCTCTGTTATCTGGGAGTGTAGCAGATCATCCATTTGTTGTTTTTCTTCTGCATCTGACTAGGGTGGATTGGCTACTAACTACTCATGTTGTTCCTGTAAAGTGACATACGGTTGTTGTAGTAGCCGCTTTTCCCTTTCTAGATCAATGAATCGTACTTGAAGTTCTTCATGGCTTCGGAAGAGTCTCGTATGTTGGTTATCCAGATGCTGGTAGTGCTGTTGTAGTTGCGACATACATTGATACATATTATTAAACACATTGTTAATAGGGGTGGGTGCGGGAAGGGTGTTGAATGCAGAAGGGAAGGGGAAGGGGAATGGGAGTGTGGATGCGGTGCTGGAAAATGGTGAAGTGGGAGGTGGGGGAATGGGAGATGGTGGGTGTATGGGGGGAGGGAGAGGTGCGGAGGTGGGTGATATGTCCATAAAATCAACAGTGGATGCAGTAGTGGGAGTGATTGTGAATATTGGAATTGTGGGTGCGGTGATAGTGGTGAAAGTGTACAGTGGTGTGTGCAATTGTGAATACGAACTGCCAGGAAGTGTGATCGGGGGAACGGGGATTTCCATGGCTGCCGTTAGAATTACTGTGTCTGTGGTCGTATAGACAAGAAAGGTGGAGATAGGGTGTGTGGGTTGTGTGGGTTGACTGACGGTCTGTGCTTCGGTATGGGTAGTGGACTCGGAGGCAGTGATAGTAGTGGTTACACTAGTAGTGGGAGGCGAATGTGGTGGAGTTGGAGGCAGAAGTGGCAAAGGGGGTGACGGGGGTGCACTTGATGTATGGGTTTCCTCAATATCATGAACGGTGTGTGCAGTGCCCGTGGTGGTGGATGTTCCTTGTGGTTCTGATACTAATACATTCATCTATTTTCCTGATCGTGGGGGGCACCTGCCATATCTTTGTTGCGTTCTGCGTGATTGTGCAAGGGCGGTATGCACCATCTCAGGTACTCCTAAAGCATCAGATATCATATCAAGTGTGGTGCGGTATTGCTCGTCTACTCCTTCCTCCTCAAGGATTTGGTTCATGAGAGCTTTTCTTGCTGCGAGGGACAGTCTATGTTGCTCTTGAACCCTGTTGATGGTATCATAGAGCTTTTTCAATTCCTTCGTATAAGCTGGGGCACCCTCAAGTACTTGCAGAGCTTCCTGATCATATTCCTGCTCTTCTTCCTCGGATTGTCCATTATGTTCCTCCTCATGTTCTTCTTCTTCTTCACCCTCCACATCGACGACCTCTAGTTGTCTGGGATGGGGTTGGTGTGTAGCAGTTTGTTGTCCACTAGCTTGCTCTGCCTCGACTTCCGCGTTAATAGCTTCGATTATTCTGGCTACCTCCTCATCAGTTAGGTCTTCTAATGTGAATCCGTGAGGAAACTCTAGGTCGGTTGGTACAGGTGGGAACCCCAAATTCGGTCCATCAGTGCTGTGTCTTGGTAATCTGATAGTGAAGGGTTGTACCCACCTAGGAAGTCGTGGAGTTGTCTCAGGTGTCAGCGTCGCACCGCGGGGTTGTGCACAGGGCATCTGAACTGCACCTCTCATTTTCTTAGATGGTGGTCCTGCGGTTGATAGTCTATGTTGGAATTCCTGTACCCTTGTCCAAGTTAATGCCCTCTGAACTGGCACATCATAAGCCAAACATCTATACACAATCCGAGTGAGAGCACAGCATCCATACAGTACAGACTTTTGTTTTTTATACCACCTTTGATGAGCCAAGTGGATTTGGTCGATAATCCAGTGGGGCATATTGATTGTCAATTCGAAGGCGTCGGCCAAGTATAGACTAAACCATATCTTCTTAGGTGGCATTGTGACCCTCTCTTGAGTGGGAAATGCAAAATGCTGCATGACCATTCGCAAGTGAATGGCGATTGTAGGTGTCATTGCCACCATGTCCTTTAATTTTGTCAGATTCCTGTTCTTCATATTGTCGGGGACCATAGTCTCTTTCTTCGTAGGAATGTGCATACCTTTCATGTCTAGAGCTTCCCTCACCAAATTGATAGTCAACCCGAAGCGCTTCAGCTCATTGCCCCTTGTGAGAGATGGGAGGACAAAGGTGTTGTATCCCTTTTTGTCTTTGCTCGGAGTGAGGGTGCTAATCAAATAGGAGCATCTTAGAAAGTCGAGCTTTGGCAATTGGAATTTGAAGTAATCATAGAGTCCCGCCTTCTTCCATATAGGTTTCAGTCCTTCATTATTCTGCAGTCTCTCAAATTCCCTGGTGAAAAAGTGATACCTGCCCTAGCGCCCGTTGAATTCTATCTCAACCTCCCACATGTAAGTGCCTTCACCTAGAGATCATGCCACCTCACTGAACCAATGTGAGTTTTTGCTGACCGGAATTGTGTGCCCTTGTGGAGGATTCTGAATCGGTATGGCGTGTAATGCCCTCAATGCCACTGGGCGTTCCTTCAATTCCTCCTCAACGGGAAGACTTTCAATGTCCACGACTTGGGGGCTGGTGCCTGCCTGGGAGCTAGTTCCTGCCGTAACTGCCATGTTACTTCTTGCCTCCTGACTCTGTGAGAATATAGAAACAGGTGTTAACATTGTAAAGGACAAGATAGAACCGTTTTTGTCCCCATCACAACATTAACATGAGGTTCTGGAGAGATTAGTAGGCTATTAAGTGCTCGGTGCTTGTGCGTGTAGTTAGGAATTGGGTAGACCTAGAAGCTAACTGGAATGATGTAGTGAGAGAGTGATGTAGTTAGTAGGTGGGCATGGATTTACAACTGGGGTCTGGGGGTTTATTACAAGTCTTAGGTTGCCTAATGCAGTGGATGGGCTTTGATCTTGATTTTATGGAGACTCTGAAGAGTTTGATAGGGGTATCTACTTGAAAATGAGGCTTCTTAGGGACCCATTTACAAGTGATTCTACTTGTGCTCATGGAATAATATGTGCCCGCGCGTGATGTATAAGCATGGGCATCGGATGTTTGAGTGAGTGAAACATGTTGTACCGGGTGTGGCCTCGGTGTAGCTATTTGAGCTCACAAGCAAGCCTTAGGCACCCAGATTTATCGTGATTGTGGGCTGGCCTTCATCGACTTTTTGGGTACCCAAATAGACTTCACTTTCGCAGAAGAATTTATGAAAGACTTCTTATTAGTGTCGTGTTGTTGATTACTAATAAGAGGTTTTGGCCATGGGGTTGGCATGGTCGCAATAGGGTGTTTGCCTTTCCACACCCACACTTGTTTCAACGGCTGAGATATTCTGCTCCGCACATGTTTTTGGCCTCCAGTATAGGTAGTACTATGCTCCTTCTGTATTTGATCTGCCTTTGGTTGTTGCATCCATCTGGCCTTTGGAAAAGAAGGGAGTGCCTTCTTATCCTTGACTCCGTTGTTGAGACAATCCTCTTTTTGCATCATACAGTTTTGGACAAGAATAGCATTGTCAACTTCATGTGCGCCCCTCGAAGGACCAGGAGTTCGTGCATTACCTAGTTCCTTGAGTGCCTCATTTTCCAATTCAACTGTAATTCGACTATGATTTACCCATACCTGAAGAAGTCCACTTCTTAGGTTTAGGTTGACTGCATGATCATAGATCCAGTCCTGACCCAAGACCAGAGGCTCAGTGAGGTCCTCATCTTGACACACTAGTACTTTGACTGTCATTACTTCGTCTTGAATATAGAGGGGAAGTTCCACCTCGCCCATGCAAGGGGTTTCCACACCCCCCACTCCTATGAGATATGCTTCTATAGGAGTGATAGTTAATTTCAACTTTTGACAGTAAGAAAATTTAACAGCACTAGTGGCTGCACCTGAGTCAATCAAGGCTCTTACAGTCCTTGCATCCTTTCCTTGTCCTATCTGTAAGGTTATAAAAGGACGTCTATCAATTATCCTATGAGAGCTGATACCTGAAACTTCACACATAGCCACATGATATCCTTGATCTGCATATGCATCTGTCCTAGGTTGCTCTCTACCCTGTCTTCTGAACTTCATTCTCCGGATGCGTTCTAATGCTTCTGCTTGAGCTTCTTGCGAATTTGTTTTTCTTCTTCTTTGCGTTTCTTAGCAGTGTTGAGTCGACTTAGCATCTCTTCCGTCAGAGGTTCCTGATATAACTTGACTCTGCATCTGCTTATGTAGCTCGGGAGAATATCGACTTCTAATATGGCTAGTTGCACTGCTCCACTTGTTGAGATTCTATTGATGATCATGGGTCCGTAGCCTCTCTTCTCTAGTTTCCTCGCATGTTGTTTCAAAGTGTAGATAGTACTAGGTCGCCTGCCTTCAAACCTTTATCCTTAACGTGGGCATCAAAGTATGCCTTCTGTCATTTCTTAGCTGCATATATCCCTGCAGCCGCCCTCACTCTTGTTTCTCCTAATCGTTCAAGGTCAAAAAGTCTAGAGGAGAGTTCATGCCTTGTCCATTCATGCTCTTGTGCTACTTTCAATGTAGGTATTAAGAAGTCCAAGGGTAACATTGCATTTTGGCCAAATACCATCTGAAAGGGGGTGGCTTGGAGTACCATTTTGTAGGCGACTCGGTATGCCCAAACAGCATGGTGTAGCTGTTTGTCCCAATCAGAGCCTTTATTGTTCACTAATTTCGTCAGTACATTGCATAGGATCTTATTGGTGCTCTCAGCCTGGCCATTATCTTGGGGGTGATAGGGGGCAGACTTCTTATGTACTACCAAGAATTCTTGGAGCAGATTTTCAATAACTTCATTCAAAAAGTGAGTGCCTCTATCACTAACTAGCTCTATAGGTAGCCCATATCTAGTGAACACATTCTCAAATAAAAACTTAGCTGTTGTTTGAGCATCGTTCTTCGTTGTGGCTTTTACCTCTACCCACTTGGTTAAATAGTCTGTGGCCACAATGATATATTCAGCATGTGAACCCTTGGCTGGGGGATTAATAGGACCTACAAAGTCTATTCCCCACTTAGAGAATGCACGTCCACCCATCATAGGTTTCAGTGGAATCTCATCTTTGCGTATAGGATACTGAGTTCTCTGACAAACACCACACCGTTTCACATAGGTATGTGCATCCATGTGAAGGGTCGGCCACCAGAAGCCTGCAAATAGTATTGCCTTGATCACCCAATCTGGTCCAAAGTGTCCTTGTGCTACACCTTGGTGAGCAGTTTCCAAGATCTTGAGATATTCACTCTTGTGGACACATAATCTCAGGTAACCATCTTTACCACGCTTGTATAGATTATCACCAATGAGTGAGTAATCCAGGGCTTCTTGTTCTAAACTCCTTTTCATAGCCAGAGTCATGTCTGGAGGGAATGTTTTCGTCCTCAGGAAGGATACTAGTGGCTCACTCCAATCTGGCACTATGGACACTTGATAAAGGGTGGCATGTTCCACAGGTGGTTTAGTGCAGTAGATTGGGCATTCCTTGCACAACTTTTGGACATCAACTTCCATAGTTGGCCAATGCACTCCGAGTCTCCTTAGTTTCTGTAGGGTTCGTGGCTTTGAGTAGTGTTGCTCTAATGCACCTACATGTGCTAATTGCAACCATTTAGCGTACTCATCCTCTTCCACACAACAAGCCAAGATCCCTTGATCTGTGTGCTTGTACATACTACCTGCCATGATGTGATACTTTTGGGCTTTTACTACCTCTCTATCCTGTGTGTTTATTACTGGGTGGTTAGGCCCGTATGTCAATACTGGCACTAATGGCTTAGCCCACTGTGGCACCACTTCCAAATTAAACAAGTAAGCATCAGGAAGGTCATCTGACACTCCTTGTGGGGCTTCTCCAGATGTGAGCCTAGAGAGATGGTCTGCTCTCAAGTGAGTCTTCCCTTTCCTTACCACAACCTCGAAATCATATTCCATTAGCAAGAGAAACCATCTTACTAATCTTCCTGTATTGCAGGGCTTGTTTACAAGATATAGCAGTGCCTGATGGTCAGTAAAAAATTTAAACTTATTTGCAAGCAAGTAATGTCTAAACTTTTTAACTGCATATACCATGCCTAGTCCTTCTCTCTCAGTAGTAGTGTAATTTTGTTCAGCTGCATTCAATTGTCTACTGGCATATGCAATTGGGAGATCCATATTACCTTCACCAGTAGGTTGTGCGAGTACACATCCAATAGCATAATTGGATGCATCCACATGAACATGAAAGGGTTTATTCCAATCTGGTGTAGTCAAGATTGGGGCTGAACATAATCGTCGTTTAAGCTCATTGAAGGAATTTTCACACTCATCAGTCCACTCAAAGTTAGTCAAAAGTCCATACAGAGGCTTTGCTATGATGGCATACATGTGTATAAACCGTCGGTAATAACCACAATGCCCCATGAAAGCTTGTACTTCCTTGACATTCTTTGGCCTAGGTAGCTCCGCTATGGCTCTCACTTTCTCTTCATCAGTGGATATGCCATTCTTTGACACTATGTGTCCTAGAATCTTGCCTTGCCTGACCATAAAAACGCACTTTTCTGGGTTCAGGCAGACTTGATATTCTCTACATTTGTCAAAGATTTGTCTGAGTTCAGGAATATGGGTTTGTCTAATGTTGGAATGAGCACAAAGATCATCAACATAGACTTCTAAGTTCTTCCTCAGGAACTCTTTAAATACATGGCACATTAGTCTTTGGAAGGTAGCTGGTGCATTGGTAAGCCCAAATGGCATTACTCTAAAGGCAAAAATGCCCCATTCAGTGGCAAAAGCCGTCTTATGCTGATCTTCTGGAGCTATGGCTACTTGATTGTAGCCCGAAAATCCATCAAGGAAGCTGTACACTTCCTTGCCTGCTACTCTTTCTAAGAGATGTTCTGTGATAGGGAGCGGATAGTTATCTCAAATTGTGGCTGCATTGATCTTCTTCAAGTTAATGCATACACGCAGCTTTCTATTTTTCTTGGGCACCACTACGATGGGGGATACCCACTCAGTATGCTCAATTTCATAGATAAATCCAGCTTCAACCAAGCGATCTATCTCTTCCTTGATCTTGGCCGCATAGTTGTCATTGTATGTGTATGGCTTTTGCTTAGAGGGCCTAGCCTCTGAAGTCATGGGTATCGTATGTGAGCATATGTCAGGGTCTACACCTTTCAGGTCCTTGTAGCTCCAAGCGAATACATCTCTGTACTCTCTTAGCAAGGCTATCAATTCGTGCTCTTCGTCTTCCATCAGGTCATGGCCTATGTATGTGCATCTCTCTTCTCCTTCTTCCACGGCTACCACTATTTTCTTGGTGGTTTCTTTGTTATCATAGGCCTCCCCTGATTGTGCCTCTCGTTTAGGCATTCTGATCATGACTCTCCTGTCATCTATCTCATATTTCTTAAAATTTTTCGGGACCTCAAACAAAGATTCTTCCTCTTCTGGTGTGACTTCTCTCTTCTTTCTTTTCTTTCCTTCTTCCTTCGGGGTCACATGTGTGGCTAGCCTTACATCATTTGTAAGCTCTCCATACCTCTGGGGTTGAAATTCTACTTCATAGAAGTATTCTTCATCTAATGCAAAAGGTGGGTCCATGATGATTGACTCTAGATCGGAGTCACTTGCATCCTCAAATGCATCAGGGCTAGGTTCACACTCTTCTAAAACTGCCTCTCCCATGATCGGCTCTATGGAGAAGACTGAAATGTCATAGCCATCTTCATCATAGTGAGGTGTCCATTGTTCTTAATTGATGGCTACATCCATTGTTGCTAGGATTTCTGCCCAGCCGTGGGGTTCAAATTCTTCGTCAGGAAAGACTACAGGTGCATAGGCTGGGTCTTGAATTGATCTATGTGTTTCTTTTGCACCTACCTCTCTGGCTTTTTCTCTCTTCTCTTCTTCTACTGCTACTTTGCACATCCATAAGTGGGTGTCTTCATGCATCCATGAGGATCCTGATCCTATGGAATGCACTGATTCCGTATCATCTTTGGCTCTATGGAGGGGATTCCATTGGATAGGAGGGACATCTCTATGAGAGTAATCTTTGAGATTCACTTTGGTCGTAACACCTAAGTGTTGCAGGTACAAGGAGTTGGTTCCCCAGTCCTGTACCACTTGCAACTGTCGCATAAAGGGTCGTCCCAAGATCATTTCATAGGCATGATTTTTGCTAAAATCACATATAGCAAATGTATGCTCGAACTCAACACCACATGTGGTGAGAGGTATTCCTTCTAACAGCCCTAAGGGTCTCTCTATGTGACCATCGGCCATTTGCAATTTCATCCTAGTGGGCCTGAGTGCTGGCTTGCCCCAACGCTTCCATAGGGAAGTGGTAGCAATTGCAACTCATGCGCCTGAGTCTAAAATGGCTTTGGTGGTGTATCCTTGATGGGTGATAGGAAGATATGTGTTTCCCTCTTCGCCCTCACTCATGTCTCCTATCTTGTCCAATGGTATTTCTGGCACTGTTCTCTAGGATCCTACCTGGGAACGAGGTTTTGCTATCTCTGCTACTTGTTTGGCTACATGTTTCCATAGCTCTGGCCTTACTTTGAGTAGCTCTTCTAAGGTGAGGTTGCACTCTACTTTAGTGTTTTTCACTACCCCCGTTTTCCTAGGTATGACTGAGTCCTCATTTCGTACCATGATTGTGGGTGCTCTCATACAAGTAGACTTAGCTTCCCATGGGCCTGTGAAGTGGGGTAATTCTTGCAGAGAGTTAGACTCAAAGTCTAATCTTTCCTGAGATTGGGTGCTCTCCTGCTCCTCATAAATGGATGGGATGTCTTGTGGAAATTGGTCGTGTGCATCATCCACAAGTTCAATGGGAGGAGGGACTTCACTCTCTTTAGCCCATTTGTCTTCTTGAATCTCGCGTAGGAATTCTGGTGTGAACCGATTCATACAAGATGATGTGTCTGGCTCCGTAGAGTTAGGAACATAGGCTTCCTGGGCAGGAAGACCTGCCCTTTCACTTGCCTTGTCCTTGTGTTGAGAGGCGGGTTCCTTTTTTGATTGTGCAATTAGCCTCTCTATTCTTTCTAACAGTCCTTCAAAGTGCAGCTGTGTCTTGGCTGAGCTAGATATGTTAAAAAGGCGGCTGGCTTCAAACATGGTTTGAGCCAACTCCACCATCTTAGCACAAATTTTAGTTCGTTCAAGCTCTAATTCTGCTCTAGGGTAGCACTTTCCATGATCAATTACGTTTGGCCCATCTTGGATTCTGGCCTGATATGCTTTAAGCATCATGTTTAGGTCCTCGGGAGTGGGATCTGCTAGGACTGATCCTACTCTAGGGGGTGGTGGGATTAGGTGAGGCGGGTTGGAAGGTGGCAGGTCGGATGGAGTTGGGAATGGTGGAGGTGGGGTAGTGTGAGAGGGAGTTTGAGATGTGAGTTTGGTTATCCTTGCTCTCGTTTCTTTTAGACTTTCCTCAAGTTCACTCATTTTCTTTGCCCATTGTCTTTTCATCCTTTCACGACTATCTCTCCAAGCTCTAGTCCTCTTCTTTGTCATGCTCTCCGTTTCACTAACATCTAGGCTCTTTTCCTGGCCTACACTTTGGTTCTGCTGCAAGGTTTGGGCTCTAGTGATCACTTGCACTGGTGTAGTGGAAGTCACACTTCCTGTGGAGTCTACAACTAACCCAACAACATTGATAGGAGTGATTTTCGGCATATTATTAGGATTCTTTGGGCAGTCTCGTAAGAGATGCTCCTTTCCACACTCCTGGCAATAGGCCTGGATCGTCACTGAGAGGGGTTGTGTAGGTGGAGGCAAGGGACAATCACGAATGAGATGATCTCCCTGACATCTGTAGCATGGTCCTCTAGGAAATGGGGGTCTTACTTGCCTAGGTTGAGGTCTAGAGTTGGGGTTTGTGTACATTACATTGGTGTACTCTGGCTCCCAACTAGGTTCACTTGGTTCTTCACTGTAGTAGGATTCAGCATGTTCAGGAGATTGCATGTAGTAAGCCTGGGGACTATCAACATGTGTAGAATCAAAGCTATGGTCACTGGGATCACTTTCTGAAAGCAATGGCGTTACTGGCACTATAGCTCTATTCAAATTCTCTTCTGCAGCTGCATACTTTACCGGAATTACATTAGCTGGAGCAGGGGGTTGTTGTGCTAACACAGGCTGAGGCCTTTGTTGGTTTTGGTAGGGTTGGTAGGTTTGTTGAGGCATAGCATACTGTTGAGGTGGGTACTGGTTCTGGTATCTTCCTTGTTGAGGGTATGGTTGTGGGTACGTCTGCCTAATGGCTTGCTTATTGTAGGGAGAATCTTGCGCGGTGTGATTGGTGTACCTCCGTTCTATGGTGCAGTACTCGCTACTAGGATTTACTTGGGGTTGAGCCATAATGGGACATACATTCGTCATGTGGTCACCTCCACAAGTATAGCATCTTTTCACAGGGGCAAATCTTGGGATCTGTTTGCTAGTGACACCTAATTTCTGAGCTACTTTCTCTGCAAGTTCCTCAATTGATGTGGATTGCGAGGAAGAGAGGCTAGAGGCACTATCTGAGTCTTTGTAGATTTTGGAAAGCTCTAGTTCTTCCCCTAGGTTATCCTCGATGTCAATGCACATGCGTACACACTCTTCTATGGTCCTAGGGTCCTTCAAGTACACATATGATCTCAATTTGGTACTTAGCAATCCATCCAAGAACAAAGCCACTTGCTTAGCTTGCATGGGTAACTCAGGGACAGGGCATCTCTCTAAGTATTGCCTAAATCTTCTTCCAGCAAGTCTCACGGTTTCTTGAGGGATTTGCTTGAAGCTGTGAATCAGCGAGGAAGTGTTATGTCTTATGCCACTTTTAGAGAATTCGATAATGAATGCCTCTAGAAGTTGGTCTATGCTCCTGAACTGCCTCTTGTTTAGTGGATGAAACCATGTCAGGGCGGTGTTCCTAAGGGTTAGACCAAAGGCATTGTACTGCTTGAATAGATCTTCAACTTGTTCAGCTCTCAAGACTTGCCTAAACTCAGCCACATGATCGTATGGATCTCCAGCGCCATGGAAGTAGTTCCTTCATGGACTTAACTAGCTGAGTCGGTCTCAAAGTCCTTGTGTGCTCTCTAGGTCGTGGTAGAGGGAACTCATCCGCATTTCTTTGATTCTTGGGAGCTCTAAGTACCTCACGTTCTACTCTATTGTTTCCATCCTCGTTCTTTCTCTGCCCCCTGGGTTGGCAAAGCTTACTTCTGGCCTATCTCTACTTCTGTCTCTTTGAGTTCCATGAGCATGGGATGTTCCAGCTCCAGGGTGGCCATAGGACACGTTCGATCTTGGTTGGGGGAAAACGAATTCACCCTTCCAAGTATAAGCATGCCTGTCATGTTCTGTAACCACAAAGATCCTCTCTGAAGCGTGATCCAAGTAGGTCACTCTGCCTAGGCTATCAGGATCTTTGAACTCATAGATCAGGATTGACCCTACATCATTTGGCCTATTTGATTTATACCTCCAAAAGGCTTCATCGGTTTCTTGATTTAGGAGCACATCTATGCTCTTATTATCCTGGGGAATCCACTCTGGATTTGTCACAAGGAAGGAGATAAGGAAGAGAGCTCACACACACACACTCACTCTCAAGGAGAAGCACACACACAGATTGAGGCAAGGAAGAATGATCTTCTTCTTCTTCTTCTATTTACATAAAAAGGAATGTACAAGAATGACCTAAAAACAAGAATACAACAAGTGCAAGATATAAAGACCAGTACATAAGGAGAAACCTAATGTCCGCGAATGAGTGAGCTGGCAAGAAACAAATGTGTCATCACTCTCAGTAGATAGTCTAATAAAGCTCAATGAAGTATCCCTGACATATACTAGCATGACCACTATACATGTCAGAGAAACAAAAATCTGGTACGTGTCATCTTGGATCATCACATGTTGAGCTTGATATCTCAACACTCCCCCTCAAGCTCAACACCATATCCTGTAATCCAAGCATCTTCCGAAACTTCTTCAACTTCTTAGCTCCAAGTGCTTTGGTGAAAATATCAGCAACCTGCTCATCTGTTCTCACATAAACAAGATCAATATCACCTGCTAATACCTTCTCTCTAATGAAGTGATAATGTACCTCGATATGCTTTGTTCTAGCATGGAAAACAGGGTTCCGTGCTAACTGTATGCTACTAAGATTATCACAATAGATAGTGATAGGCTTTTGCACTTCCATACCTAAATCTGCAAGTAACATCTCCAGCCATGATGCCTCACATGCTGCCATTGCAGCACCTCTGTACTCAGCCTCTGTACTCGACAAAGCAACAGTGGGTTGCTTCTTACTGCTCCATGTAATAGCTGCACCTCCAAGTGAGAAAAGAAAGCCACCAGTAGATCTTCTATCTGGAGTACTACCAGCCCAATCTGCATCGGTGTATCCATGAACGTGCAAATCTACACCAGCTTCATAAAACAATGCATAATCCAAAGTAGCACTCACATAACGTAGAGTGCGCCTCAGAGCATCCAAATGTGGCTTCCTGGGAACCTGCATAAACTGACTTTCAAGTCCAATAGTGTAGCTTAAATCAGGTCTTGTAATTGTAAGATATATAAGACTTCCCACAATTTTCTTGTACATAGTAGCATTTTCCAATGCTTCACTTGATGTAGTATCCAATTTCAAATTCTGATCTAAAGGCATAGAAATTTTCTTACAATCAGCCATACCATACTTTTGTAGCATATTCAAGGCATATTTCCTTTGCGACATCCATATACCTGTTTCTATATGTATAAACTCAATGCCCAAGAAATAGCGCAGCACACCAAGATCTTTCATGTCGAGTTCCTGCATAAGAAGTTTCTTTACCTCTTTGATGCTTTCTTCATTATCACCACCTACAATCAGGTCATCAACATAAATAGCCACAATAGTGATGCCATCATCAGCCTTCCTTGCATATAGTGAGTGATCTGCATCACACATAGAAAACCCAATGCTGGTTAAGTAATCAGCAATCCTTGCATGCCATGCACGCGGAGCTTGCTTCAGCCCATACAAAGCCTTTTGCAACCTGCAGACATATTCTGGATGCTTTGAATCTTCATATCCTTGTGGCTGGTCCATATATACTTCTTCTTGTAACTCACCATGTAGGAAAGCATTCTTCACATCCATCTGATGCAAAGTCCATCCTTTTGCTGTAGCTAATGCAACAAGTGTTCTGACAGTAGACATTTTAGCTACAGGGCTGAATGTTTCCTCATAATCAATGCCATATGTCTGTGCATAACCTTTAGCTACCAGTCGTGCTTTATACCTGCTTATGCTACCATCAGCATTATGTTTTACCTTGTAAACCCATTTGCAGCCTATGGATTTCTTTCCTTGCGGAAATGGAACTAGCTTCCATGTATCATTTCCATAAAGTGCAGCCATCTCCTCATCCATAGCTTTTTCCCAATCTGCATTACCAATTACATCTTCAAAACAAGAAGGTTCAACATCTTGTATTACCTTTGTCATGTAGGCACAATGGCGAGCCATGTAACTATCATATGTCAATCGTTGCACTGAATTACGCATCCTCCCAGATCTTCTTGGTCCTGGGTCACTTCTTCTTGTATCATCTGCATGTGCCCTTCTTACTCCTGGAGTCTTCACAGAGGGCAATCCAAGTTCCTCATGAAGACTCTTTTCTGAACCGCTTGAATCTCCATCAACGTCTTCAAAACCCGCACCTGTTTTACTACCAGCAGAAAGCTTTTCTTTACCTTTCTTGTATGTATTTGATGAATTCTGGACTGAAATTTCCACGCAATCTTCCAGTCCATGGATTTGAGTTGGAACTATTGCTTGGTGATGCATCCGGTCCACTCAAAACTTGAGATTCTGCACTAGATTTTTCAGCATTTTCTTTGTCATTTGGTTCAAGATTCAGTCCTTCTTTGGCATCTGCATAGAAGCTTGTCATTTCATCAAATACCACATCTCTGCTCACCTTCACCTATCGTGTGAGTGGGTTATAACATTTGTACCCCTTTTGCTCAAGGGAATATCCAATGAAGACACATTTTTCTGCTTTCGGATCAAGCTTCGTCCTCAACTCATCTGGAACATGTACATATGCAATACAGCCAAAAACTTTCAGATGTGATAAGTTTGACTTTTTACCTGTAAACTTCTCTTCAGGTGTAACTTGATGTACATCAGCAGTCGAAGTTCTGTTCATGATATATACAGCAGTATGCACAGCTTCTACCCAATAACAATGAGGCATATTCTTCTCAGCCATTAAGGCTCTTGCTATTTCTGCAATATGTCTGTTTTTGCGTTCAGCAACACCATTCTGTTGTGGTGTGTACCTGCATGAAAACTGACGTCGAATTCCATGATTTTTTAGAAAAGTGCTGAACTCATTTGACATGTATTCACCTCCTCCATCAAATCTTAATGTCTGAATGTACTTCCCTGTCTGCTTTTCCACCATAACTTTAAAATTCTGGAAATGAGTAAACACCTCGCTCTTCTCTTTCATGAAATATACCCATACTTTGCGTGTATGGTCATCAATGAAAGTAACATAAAACCTGCAACCACCCATAGATGTGGTCTTTGCTGGACCCCAAACATCTGTATGTACTACTTCTAGTACATTCTCACTAACATGCTTGTCATGTGGAAATGATGCTCTTGACTGTTTACCAAATTGACATGCTGCACATACCTTTTGCATTTCTGCAACTTTGAAATTTGGTAGTCCATGGACAATCTCCTTTGACTGCATCAGTTTCAGCCTTTGCAAGTTTGCATGTCCAATCCGTTTGTGCCATATCTCTATATCTGCAATAACTCCTGCACCTTTTGCAAACATGGCTGCATTCATTTCAGGAATCTTCACATTTCATGTGAACATCCTACCCACTTTGTTTCGTTTGGCAACCAATCGTCCATCTTGCTTGTACTCTTCTACATATAATCCATCAGCATTGAACCTGACTTGTAATCCCTGGTCAACCATTTGTCCAACAGAAACCAGATTCTTTGTTATATTTGGAACATGCAACACATCAGCAAGATGGTTTACCTTTCTGTCCTCCATAGACAATGCTATGTTTCCTGTATGCTCAATAGGATGTGATGTGTCATCACCTATTTCAACATATCCAGGAACTGGCATTTTCTGCAAACTACTAAACCATTCTGCATGACTCGTCATGTGATTTGAAGCACCTGAATCAACATACCAGACATTATCATTCGATTTTGAAACACCAGCAGACATCGTATTCATCATGTGATGTTGAACCATAAACAGCTTCTCAGAATCATCTGCACTTGTGGATGCATAATTGTTTTGCTGCCTTCTGTTATTTTGATTCTTTAACCTGCAATCACGTTCAAAGTGTCCAGGTTTACCACAATTCCAACATCCTTTACTATCATTACTTGAATCATTTCTTTGGAAATTTCTGTGACCTCTTTGACTCCCCTTGCCTCGAAACTGTCCTCTTCCTCCTGCATGATTCTGTTGTTGACCGTGGTCTTGGTTATTGTATCCTCTTCCACTTCCAAAACCTCTACCTCTGCCTCTTCCTCTGCCAGCGTAGAATACCTGCTCAGAACTGGGCTTTCCTTGGGAGTTTGAATCCTCACCAAGATTCTTTTCTTCAATGATCAACATAGATACCAGATCAGCAAAATTTGGAATATTTTCCTTGGTCTGTATAGAAGTTCTGAACTGCTTATATGCAGCTCCTAAACCACGAAGGCACACTTCCACCTTATCATCATCATCTACATTCACGCCAATAGATGCAAGTGACTCACATATGCTTTTGATTTTTAGAGTGTAGTCACTTACCGACATGCTCTTTTTCTCCAATGTATGCATCTCATTCTTGAGTTGCAATTTCCGTGCCTTTGTATTGGTCTCGTACAAAGTGACCAAACTGTTCCAAGCCTCTTTTGGAGTCTTGGCATCCTCTATGTGTCCAATCATGCTATCCTGTATGCTAACAGATAGCCAATACATTACCTTTCGTGCTCCTTGATTCCATTCCTCATATGCTCTTAACTCTTCTGCAGTCCGATTCCTTTCTGGTAACTGCGGAGCATTTTCATTCTCTCCTTCGATGTACTTCCAGTAACCTTTTCCTATCAGGAAATTCGTCATTCTGAATCTCCAAGCATGGAAGTTGTTCTTGTCCAGATTCTCGCTCATAAGCTGACTCATTCCATCCGCGTTTGCCATTTCTGCAACAATTCACAACACCGCAACACACTACAAGTAGCACTTCTACTTGAACACTATCGCACTATGATGTGACAGTTCGATCTCAGAAAAACACAGTTTTCGTGTATCAACAGTACACGGAATCGCTTGAAATTCTAGATCTGAAATATATGAGTGTTGCCGAACACAACGCAAGTTACAGTTTCTGAATCTGACCTGGTTTTTCTATGGTCCCCACCTTGCAGGCTCGAAACGGAGGCCGTTTGTGAAATCGTGTTATCTCCACGCCTTTCCGCGTAGTCTTCACCGTCGCCTTCTCCACGAGCTCTCTACAGCCACGCTGGCTCTGATACCATGTCACAAGGAAGGAGATAAGGAAGAGAGCTCACACACACACTCTCACTCTCAAGGAGAAGCACACACACAGATTGAGGCAAGGAAGAATGATCTTCTTCTTCTTCTTCTATTACATAAAAAGGAATGTACAAGAATGACCTAAAAACAAGAATACAACAAGTGCAATATATAAAGACCAGTACATAAGGAAAAACCTAATGTCCGAAAATGAGTGAGTTGGCAAGAAACAAATGTGCCATCACTCTCGGTAGATAGTCTAATAAAGCTCAATGAAGTATCCCTGACATATACTTGCATGACCACTATACATGTTAGAGAAACGAAAATCTGGTACGTGTCATCCTGGATCATCACATGTTGAGCTTGATATCTCAACAGGATTGAGGATTCTAGTAAGAACAGATTTCCCTCGAGGGGTCCTAGGCTCTATACCCATGTTTCCTTGCTCCAGGTCACCTATGTCCGCTTCTGGAATCACATTTCCGAATTCTTCTGTCCTATCTGGGTGACTGGTGACTACGTATATGGTTCCTTCTTTGTCCAAGTATGCTCCATTTTCAAACTTTACAGCTGGGTGTTCTATTCCAATGGATTGGTCAGGGTTTTTAATCTGGACCACGGATCTTCCTAGGCCGTCCTCATAGATGCTAGCACCTAATCGGTTGGTCCTAAGGTATTCCAGCTGTGTCTTGTAGGGGCCCTCCACCCTATACAAATGCGGCACACCTGAACTCCCCGCAGGTCTCTCCATACCTTGAGACATCTCTGATTCACTAGTCTCAGAGCTAGGGTAATGCGAGTGGTGGCTCAACTGCTGGGCCGAGGACCTAGCAGTATGATTAACGCTAGCCTCTGAAGACCTAAGACTTTGTCTATCTCTTACTAGATGTCATCCTGATCTAAGGTTCATATGCCTATTTAAGTAGCCCAATTTTTGCCCAAAGTACAACCTCGTTGCCGATCAATTGGTGTCAGTCACTTGATTCTTTTTTAGTGTGTTATCGTGTTTATGATCTTGTCTGATATCGCGTCGTCAGGAATATTTGAGTTAATTTTCCGCACTTAAGTTGATCATCCCACGTTAAGTTCTTTTCCTTTAAAGTTCTCGGTCACACACAGGTTATCTCTTGAACTTGATTTCTTAGATAGTCTTTGACTAGTCACATGCCTATCATTGTCCTGACTTACTCCTAGCACTATTCGAACTTAGCCTAAGCTAGGAATTGACAAAGGGAGTTGAGAATATTTCAACCTTACTTGTTGATCCCTTGCTTTATGACGCTCAAGAACCCGGTTCTCAAGCTTGCCAAAAAACCGTTGCTTTGGATGCCCTCAAGTGCTCTCAATGGACCTGTAAAAGTCCCAAAGTTAGCTCAAGACTAGATTCGAAGGGCACAAAAAAAATAACTTTTATTCATGTAACTCAAAGATCAACTATTCTTTTGGTTTTATGGAAAACAACCTTGGAAACCCCTTAGCTTTTCTTCCCCTGGATATAGTCCACTTAAAAATACTATGGCTAATAATCCTGATATTAATTTTACTGTAACTAGTAGAAGTTTTGGTAGTACTCCCCACGAGCTTTCCAACAAAACAAGAATCACAGCAAACGGGTTTCGTATGAGAAAGTTATGATCGCTCATGGTTTTGGGACTAAAACAGGGTTCAAACTGGCTAACTGTTCTCAGGATTTTTCTCAAAAATACATGTGTAGGGACCTCACAAATCACTAATTGCTAGACCAATATGCCCAAAAACTATCCCCAAAGCTTAGAATAAAAAACCCTAATTTTTTGGCCGAAAAGCCTATCAATCGCGATCGACAGGTCTGTCAATCGCGATTGACAGAGGTGTCCGTCGGGGCCTGTCGGTTGCGATCGACATGTCAATCGCGATCGACAGTGTCAATCGCGATCGACAGAGTTGGTCGGGAGTCCTGTCAATCGCGATCGATGGTGTCAATCGCGATCGACACTTTTTCCGGGATTTTCGCCGTGATTTCAGTCAATCGGGGATGTGTCCATCGCGATGGACATGTGGCAACGCGAATTTTGGTGTCAATCGTGAATTTTCAGTCGGTCGCGATCGACGGTGTCAATCGTGATTGACTGAATCCTACGTGGCAATCAGTCGGTCGTGAGGTCTGTCGGTCGCGATCGACAGGTCTGTCGGTCGCAATTGACAGGGTCTGTCGGTCGCGATTGACAGATGTTGTCGATCGTGACTGTCGATTGCGATCGATGGTGTCGGTCGCGATTGACAAAAAAACACGGAATTTTTTAACTGTTTTTAGTGATTTAGAATGTGCTCATCATGTAGATTATGGTGATGCACTTTGTTTTACCAAATGGGTGATTTTTTTGTCGATCGCGATCGACACAGGTCTGTGACACAGAGACAGTTTCGAGCGTGTCCGTACCTGCTCAGCGTGCTGGAGGAATTGATACAGCTGTACCTGCAAGAGTGCTCAAAAAACATGCAAAAACACAGCACACAAGTTGCTCTCTCACTCTCTCTCACAAGTGGAATGAGGGAAATGAGGTGGAGAAGGTGATATGATAAAAAAACTGAAATTTTTTTTTCGTGATGATGGAGATAGAGATCGGAGATGGTGAGGATGATGATGATGATGATGGTGGTGAGGTAAGAAAGAGAAAAATAAGAAAATTAAAGAAATTACCTACAACGGCAACGTCTCAAATCTACGTCTTACCATCACACACTCGTCCTCAAGGCTCGATTCCCGGCAACGGTGCCAAAATTTGGTGTAGCTCAGTGATGAGTAGCACCTCCTTTAATGTCAATCCGGGAAGACGTGAGGATGGTATGAAGACCCCGAGCAAGTGAAGGCACAAGTGCGTGAGTGAGAAGCACAATAACATGCACACACATACACACACATGCGCACACACGATAAGACAAAGAGTGAGAAGCAATGGAGTTCTTAGATTACTTTCAAAAAGCTCTTACAAGTTCAAATCAATTACAAAACTAGCCCCAAAAATGAGCTCTCTAGCTCTATTTATAGTTTTTGACTAGGTTTTGGTCGTGTCCAGACCTAGTGTCCAGCCTAGTTAAAAATTAGGTTCTAGGGCCTATTTGAAGACTCAAACGAAGTCTAAAAATTATGAAAATTGGTAGGTAGCTACTTCGAATGCTCCTCAAACTCAAGGACTCCTTGGCTTGCACAAAATGGAGCTACAAAAATATGAAATGGTATCTACAATGGCTTTTAGTGATGAAAATCACTATTGTTGTAGGGATTTCTTCTAACGATTTGACATACATATCTTCGAGCTCCCTACTTGCTCCTTCTCCTTGTGTGTCCACCTCTTCGATATGCTTTAGTGTCCTAAAAAAATATTGGCCTACTTGCCAGATCGTCGTTGACTACCCTGTCTGCTTGTGCTTTCTCTTCTCTCTGACTCCCTTCGTAAGCTTCCTTGCCTTGTGAGTCCTTCAGTTCCAACATCCACCTCTAGCCAATGTTATCCCAATGAAGTATGCAATCACTGAAGAAAATTTGAATAGAGCCTTAGTGCCAACATCACCATTGATTTCAAAAAGTGATCCGAACAATCATAGTTTTGACTCAGCTCACATGGATAGTCCACCAGCCTACTATATGGAGTCCCCCGAGCATAACGAAATTTAGCCTTATGAAAATCCTACCGAACCTAGTTGGGAGCCAGAATATGCTAATATCATGTATGAAAATCCTAACTTTAGGCCCCAACCTAGATAGATAATACCCCTAGTACCTAGAGGACCATGCTACAGATGTGAGGGAGATCACTTGATTCGTGATTGCACTATGCCTCCACCTATGCAACCCCAATTGAATTTTTCCAGATTGTGGGAAGGAGCACCTCTTACGGGATTGTCCTAAGAACCCAAACAATGGGCCAAAGATCACCCCTATTAATTTCATTGTATTAGTAGTTGAATCTACTGGAAGTGTGACTTCTACTACCCCAGTGCAAGTAGTCACAAGAGCTCACACATTACAACAAAACCAAGGCTTAGGCCAGGAAAAGAGTTTTGAGGTTAGTGTGATCGAGAGCCTAACCAAGAAAAGGACAAGAGATTGGAGGAAAAGCCGTGAAAGAATGAAGAGACGATGGAAAAAAAAGATGAGCAAGCTTGAGGAAAGCTAAGAGAAACAAAATCCAAAATAATTGAACTCACATCTCAAATGCACTCTCACACCACCACCTTCACCATCCCCATCACCTCCTAATCCACCACCTTCCAATCCACCTCATGTAATCTCACCACCACCTAGAGTAGGATCAGTGCTATCAGATCCCACTCCTAAAGACCTAGACATGATGCTTAGAGCATATCAGGCTAGAATCTAAGAAGGGGAAAATGTGATAGAACACAAAAAATGTCACCCCATGGCTGACCTAGAGATTGAACAAACCAAGTGTTGGCATCATACGGGAAGAAGCAGGTACGGGCATACACACAGATCTAGCACTGAGGCAACCCATTAAAATTTTTCCAAACCTTACATCAATTTTAAAAGTGATTCTCATCACTAAAAACCATTGTAAATATCATTTCCCTTTTTGTAGCTCCATTTTGTACAAGCCGAGGAGTCCTTGAGCTTGAGGAGCCTTAGAAGTAGTTACCTACCAATTTTCATATTTTTTAGATCTCGTTTGAGCCCTCAAATAAGCCCTGGAACCTAATTTTTAACTAGGCCGGACACTAGGTTTGGATAAGGCCAAAGCTAGTCAAGAACTATAAATAGAGCTAGAGAGCTCATTTTTGGGGTTAGCTTCTTGTAGTTTCGAGCTTGTATGAGAACTTGGTTATAATAGAAGTGATTCCATTGTCTTACTCTCTTTGTTTTTGCCATGTGTGTACATGTGTGTGTATGTGTGTGCATGTTTGTGTGCTTCTCACTCACACATTTGTGCCTTCACTTGCTTGAGGTCTTCATACCATCCTCATGTCTTCCCGGATTGACATTAAAGGAGGTGCTACTCATCACTGAGCTACACCAAATTTTGGCGCCGTTCCCGGGGATTGAGCTTTGAGGACGAGCATGTGATGGTAAGACGTAGAGAGGACACGTTGGAATGGTAAGTGGTAGGTAAATCTCTTGTTTTTTTTCCATCTCCATCTCCATCTCCATCTCCATCTCCATCTCCATCTCCATCTCCATCTCCATCTCCATCTCCATCTCCATCTCCATCTCCATGTCCATCTCCATCTCCATCTCCATCTCCATCTCCATCTCCATCTCCATCTCCATCTCCATCTCCATCTCCATCTCCATCTCCATCTCCATCTCCATCTCCATCCCCTTCTCCACTTCATATTCCCTCTTCCTTGTCATTCTCCTCATTTGCTTGGTGCGAGTTTGAGAGAGCGCGAGTGTGTGTTCCTGTTTTTGTGTGTTTTTGCATGTTTCTTGCAGGTTTTAGGTTCATCACCATCTCCAGCAAGCTCAGCAGGTACAGAATCCTTCTGCGCAAGCCTCGAGGCGTCGAGCTCGAGCTATTGTGACACACCGAAAATTTGACCCATTCACTATTTTGAGTGCACCCCTACACTGCGCAGGCTGAGAGCTCCTAGAATCACTAGACAGATCAGAAAAATTCACCATATCCCGACGTATTGCGACACCCCCAGGTATCGCGACACTCCCAAGTATCATGACACCTCAACCTATCACGACACTCCCAAGTATCACGACACCCCGACCTATCGCAACACTCCCAGGTATCGCGACACCTCGACCTATCGCGACACCCCCAGGTATCGCGACACTCCCAAGTATCGCGACACCTCTACCTATCGCGACACTCCCAAGTATCGAGACACCCCGACCTATCGCGACACTCCCAGGTATCGCAACACCCCGACCTATCGCGACACTCCCAAGTATCGCGACACCTCGACCTATCACGACACTCCCAAGTATCGCGACACCTCGACCTATCGTGACACCTCCACCTATCGCGACACACCGACCCGACCTATCGTGATACATGGGCTTAACGCATGAATTTTTAGGGTGAATTGATTGATTGAATTGAGGTACTTTTGGGCTTAATTTTGGACACATTGGGATGATAATAGAGCTTTAAAAGTGGGCAAAATACCTAAAAACCAGGGAGGAATTTCCTAAACCCTGAGAGCCTGTTTTGACCCCTACATGTCTGAATGGTCATAACTTCACCATACGAACTCCGATTGATGAGATTTTGGTCTCGTTGGAAAGCTTGTTGAGAATCCTACGTGGACCTCCATTGGTTTTTTGTAAGAATCATACGTGGAGTTTTAGAATAGGTATTTTTAAGTTGGCCTTAGGTGGGACTAGGTGGTCATAAGATTTTGGGGGAACAGTGAGTTACTCCAAGGGGGGCCTGTAATTGTTGATGTGTGTCTTTCAATCCATTGTGGTAAAGAAGCTATATTAACTGGTGAAATTTTGCAGGAACATTGCATGCACTCAAGGCAAGCTAGCAACGAGAGGATTGAGGTTGGAAGTTCTCTCAACCCTCCTTTGTTAATTCCTAGCTTAGGCTAGTACGACTTAGGTATGGTAATTAATTAGGGCAACGTCAAGCACGAATCAAGTCCAAGAGAACAATCAGCTAAGTGCAAGCAATAAGTAGGAATTAAGTGCCAAAACCCTAAGGAACAAAAGTAAACTTGAATCGATCATTTATCAAGTGCGAAATTCACTTAAGTACTCCTGACGACGTGATATCAGACAAGATCCTAAACATAATATTCAACTAAAAAGAACAAAGAGATTGGTGCAAATTAACCTGCAACGAGAGTGTACTTGGGACCAAGGGGGTAGATAAACCAGGCATATGAACCTTAGGTCAGGTAGACACTTAGGTCGAGACAAACAAAGCCTCAGATCTTCTTAAGCTAGTGTCAATCACACTGCTAGGTCTTGGGCCCAGCAATTGAGTGATTACACATACATTCCCCGATCAGAAACAAGTGATTCTGAGATGTCCTATAACATGGAGAGACCAGCACGTAGTTCAGGGGTGGCATACCTAGAAAAGCCAGAAGGACCTTACAAGACTCAATTGGAATACATCAAGACTAATCATCTAGGTGCTCGCATCTATGAAGACGGCCTGAGAAGATCTGTGGTCCAGATTAAGAACCCTGATCAACCCCATGGACTAGAACACCCGGTAGTCAAGTTCGAGAATGGAGCATACCTAGATAAAGAAGGGACTCTTTATGTAGTCACCACCCTTCCAGATAGAACAAACGAGTTTGGGAATGTGATCGCAGAAAACGACATTGGTGATATAGAGCAAGGGAATTTAGAGAAAGAGCCGAGGACTCCCCGTGGTAAATCTGTCTTGACCAGAATCATGACTCCAGAGTGGATTCCCCAGGATAATAAAAGCATAGATTTGCTTTTAAACCGAGAAACCGATGAGGCTTTTTGGAGATATAAGCCTGCCCAGCCTCAAGAAGTAGGTGCTCTCACAATCTATGAGTTTAAAGACCCTGATAGCCCAGGCAAAGTAACCTACCTAGATAATACATCAGAGAGGATCTTCGTGGTCACTGAGCATGGCAGACATGCCTACACATGGAAGGGTGAATTTGTTTTTCCCCAACCACGGTCCAATGTGTCCTATAGTCACCAAGGAGCTAGGACCTCCCAGGTTCATGGAGCTCAAAGAGATAGAAGTAGAGACAGACCTGAAGTAAGCTTTGCCAACTCCCTAGGAAGAGAAAGGGTGAGAACAGGGATAGAGAGAGAAGAAACCGAGAGACCTAGAGCCCAAAGGAACCAGAGAAATGCTGATGATTTCCCTTTACCAAGGCCGAGAGAACACACTAGGACCCTGAGGCCAACTCAGCTGGTGAAGTCCATGAAGAATTACTTTGATGGCACTGGAGACCCTTACGACCATGTGGCAAAATTTAGGCAAGTCTTGAAAGCTGAACAGGTAGAGGACCTATTCACACAATATAATGCTTTTGGTCTAACCCTTAGGAACACTGCCCTTACGTGGTTTCAACCACTGAATGAGAGGCAGTTCAGAAACATAGACCAACTCCTAGAGGCATTTATCATTGAGTTTTCTAAGAGTGGCATAAGGCACAACACTTCCTCACTAATTCATAGCTTCAAGAAAACACCTCAAGAGATGGTCAGATTAGCAGGAAGACGGTTTAGGCAATACCTAGAGAGGTGCCCAATGCTGGAGTTACCCACACCAGCCAAGCAAGTGGCGTTGTTCTTAGATGGATTGTTGAGCACTAAGCTCAGGTCATATGTGTATTTGAAGGACCCCAGAACTATAGAAGAATGTGTGCGCATGTGCATAGACATTGAGGATAATCTAGGCGAGGAGTTGGAGCTATCAAAAATCTACAAGGATTCGGATAGCTCGAGTAGCCTTATGTCGGGTCAATCCACATCCATTGAAGAACTTGCAGAAAAGGTAGCTCAAAAACTAGGTGTCTCTAGTAAACAAATTCCAAGATTTGCCCCAGTTAAGCGGTGCTATACTTGTGGAGGTGACCATATGGCAAGTGTATGTCCCATTATGGCTCAACCCCAAGTGAATCCTAGTAGCCAGTACTGCACAATAGAGTGAAGGTACACCAATCACACCGCACAAGACTGCCCTTATAACAAACAAACTGTCATGCAAAATTACCCTCAGCCATATCCACAACAGGGTAGATACTAGAATCAGTACCCATCACAGCAATACGACAGACCACAACAACCTTATCAGCCACCTTATCGAGGGCAACAGAGACCTCAACCAGTCCTTGCCCAGCAACCCCCTGCTCCAACCAATGTAATCCCAATAAAATATGCATCTGCTGAAGAAAATCTGAACAGAGCCATAGTCCCAGTCATACCATTGCTATCAGACAGTGATCCAAGTGACCATAGTTTTGACTCCACACATATTGACAGCCCACAGGCTTACTACATGCAGTCACTCGAGCATAACGAGCCATACTATTATGAGGACCCAAGTGAAAATAGTGGGGAGCCTGAGTATGCTAATGTCATGTACACAAACCCCAACTCCAGACCTCAACCTAGGCAAGTGCGACCCCCATTTCCTAGAGGACCATGCTTCAGATGTCAGGGAGATCACCTTATATGTGATTGTCCACTGCCTGCCCCTACACAACCCCAACCCGTGACAATTCAGGGCTTCTGTCAAGATTGCGGAAAGGAGCATCTCTTACGAGATTGCCCGAAGAACCCCAATAACCTACCAAAAATCACTCCTATCAACATCATTGGGTTATTGGTAGACTCTACGGGAAGTATAACTTCCAGTGCCCCCGTGCATGTGGTCACTAGAGCTCAAGCCTTGCAACAAACCCAAGGAGTAGGACAGGAAAAGAGTTCTGAGGTTAGTGAGACAGATACCATAATCAAGAAAAGGACAAGAGCTTGGAGAGATAGCCGGGAGAGAATGAAAAGACAATGGTCAAAGAAAATGAGCAAACTTGAAGAAAGCTTGAGAGAAACCAAAGCAAAGATAAGTGAACTCGCATCTCAAAACCACTCTCACACCACCCCTCCACCACTGTTTCCTTCTCCTGTCGATCCATCTTCTTCCATTTCCCAACCGTTTAATACACCCTCCTTAACCCACCCACCACCCAGAGCAGGGTCAGTCCTAGCTGATCCCACTCCTGAGGATCTAGACATGATGCTTAAAGCATATCAGGCCAGAATCCAAGAAGGGCCAAATGTGACAGATCATGAAAAATGTTACCCTATAGCCGATCTAGAGATAGAGCGAACCAAGCTTTGGGCTAAAATGGTAGAACTGGCACAAGCCATGTTTGAAGCCAGTCGCTTGTTCAATGGCTCTAACTCCATTAGAACACCATTGCACTTTGATGGTCTATTGGATAGATTGGAGAGGTTACTGGCAAAGTCTAGAAAAGGAGCCACCTACCAGGCTAAGGAGAGGGCAAGTGATAGAATAAGCATTCCTCCCCAGGAAGCTTATGTGCCTTACTCCACTGAACTCGACACCTTTTCTTCTATGAATAGGTACTCACCAGAGTTCCTGAGAGAGATTCAAGAAGAGAAGTGGGCAAAGGAAAGTGAAGTCCCTCCTCCCATGAACTTGTGGATGATGCACATGATCAATTCCCACAGGACATCCCGTCTATTTATGAGGAGCACGAGAGTGCCCAATCTCAAGAGAGATTAGACTTCGAGTCTAATTCCTTACAGGAACTACCCCATTTCACAAGCCCATGGGAAACCAAGTCAACTTGCATGAGAGCACCCATGGTCATGATAAGAAACGAAGATTCGATCATACCTAGGAATACTGAGGTAGTAAAGAACACTAAAGTGCACTACAACCTCACTTTAGAAGAGCTACTCAAAGTTAAGCCAGAAGTGTGGAAACACGTAGCCAAACAAATGCCAGAAATAGCGAAATCGCGTTCCCAGGTAGGATCACATAGAACAGTGCCAGAAATACCAATTGGACAAGATAGGAGATATGAGTGAAGGAGAAGAAGGAAATAGCTATCTCCCAATTACCCATCAAGATACACAACCAAAGCAATTTTGGACTCAGGTGCAGGAGTTGCAATTACTACCACTTCCCTATGGAAGCGTTGGGGCAAGCCAGCACTCAGGCCGGTGAGAATGAAATTGCAAATGGCCGATGGTCATATTGAGAGACCTTTGGGATTGCTAGAAGGAATAACTCTCACTACATGTGGTGTAGAGTTTGAGCATACATTTGCTATATGTGACTTTAGCAAAAACCAGGCCTATGAGATGATTTTGGGGAGACCGTTTATGCAGTAGTTGCAAGTGGTACAGGATTGGGGCACCAATTCTTTGTACTTGCAACACTTAGGTGTTACAACCAAAGTCAATCTCAAGGATTACTCTCATAGAGATGTACCCCCCATTCAATGGAATCCCATCCATAGAGCCAAAGATGATATTGAGTTAGTGCATTCCATAGGATCAGGATCCTCATGGATGCATGAAGACACCCACTTATGGATGTGCAAGGTAGCAGTAGAAGAAGAGAAGAGAGAGAAAGCCAGAGAGGTAGGTGCAAAAGAAACCCATAGATCAATTCAAGACCCAACCTATGCACCTGTAGTTTTTCCTGACAAAGAACTTGAGCCTCACAACTGGGCTGAAATTTTAGCAACCATGGATGTAGCCATCAATGAAGAACAATGGACACCCCACTGTGATGAGGATGGCTATGACATTTCAATCTTTTCAATAGAACCAATCATGGGAGAGGCAGTTTTAGAAGAATGCGAACCTAGCCCTGATGCATTTGAGGATGCAAGTGACTTCGACTTAGAGTCAATCATTATGGACCCACCATTTGCATCAGAGGAAGAATACTTTTATGAGGTAGAAGTTTATCCTTAGAGACATGAAGAGCTCATTAATGATGTGAGATTAACCACCCAAGTGACCACCAAAACTGAAGGCAAGAAGAGGAAGAAGAAGGAAGTCACTCCGGAGGAAGAAGAATCCTTGTTTGACGTCCCTGAAAACTTTAAAAAATATGAGATAGACGATAGGAGAGTCGTGATAAGAATGCCAAAACGCGAGGCACAATCAGGAGAGGCCTATGATAGCAAGGAAACCACCAAGAAAATAGTCGTAGCCATAGAAGAGGGAGAGGAAAGATGCACCTACATAGGACATGACTTGTCGGAAGAAGAAGAGCAAGAGTTGATAGGGTTGCTAAGGGAATATAGAGACGTTTTTGCTTGGAGTTACAAGGACCTGAAGGGTGTAGACCCTGACATATGCTCACACATGATCCCCATGACCTCAGATGCCAGACCCTCTAAACAAAAGCCCTACACATACAATGACAACTATGCTGCCAAAATCAAAGAAGAGATAGATCGCTTGGTTGAAGCTGGATTCATCTATGAAATTGAGCACACTGAATGGGTATCCCCCATTGTAGTGGTGCCCAAAAATAATGGCAAATTACGTGTATGCATTAACTTGAAGAAGGTTAACGCAGCCACTATCATGGATAGTTATCCGCTTCCTATCACTGAGCATCTATTAGAAAGGGTAGCAGGCAAGGAAGTGTACAACTTCTTAGATGGATTCTTTGGCTACAATCAAGTAGCCATTGCACCAGAAGATCAGCATAAGATGGCTTTCGCCATAGAATGGGGCATATTTGCTTTTTGGGTAATGCCATTCGGGCTTACCAATGCACCTACAACCTTCCAGAGGCTGATGTGCCACATGTTTAAAGAGTTCTTGAGGAAAAATTTGGAAGTCTATGTTGATGATCTTTGCACTCATTCCAAGATTAGACAGACCCATATACCTGAACTCAGACAAATCTTTGACAAATGTAGAGAATATCAAGTCTGCCTGAACCCAGAAAAGTGTGTTTTCATGGTCAGGCAAGGCAAGATCCTAGGGCACATAGTGTCAAAGAATGGCATATCAACGGATGAGGAGAAAGTGAGAGCCATTGTAGAACTACCTAGGCCAAAGAATGTCAAGGAGGTACAGGCCTTCATGGGGCATTGTGGTTACTACCGCCGATTCATTCACATGTATGCCATCATTGCAAAGCCTCTATATGCTCTTCTAACTAACTTTGACTAATGAATGTGAGAACTCTTTCAAGGAGCTCAAACGAAGATTATGTTCAGCACCAATCTTGACCACACCAGATTGGAACAAGCCATTCCATGTCCATGTAGATGCATCCAATTATGCTATTGGATGTGTACTTGCACAACCTACTGGTGAAGGTAATATGGATCTTCCAATTGCTTATGCGAGTAGATAGTTGAATGCAGCTGAATGAAACTATACCACCACTAAACGAGAAGGATTAGGCATGGTGTATGCGGTTAAAAAGTTTAGACACTATTTGCTTGCAAATAAGTTTAAACTTTTTACGGATCACCAAGCTCTACTGTACCTAGTAAACAAGCCATGCAATACAGGAAGATTAGTAAGATGGTTCCTCTTACTAATGGAATATGACTTTGAGGTAGTGGTGAGAAAGGGCAAGACCCATTTGAGAGTAGATCATCTCTCAAGGCTCACATCAGGAGAGGCCCCACAAGGAGTGTCAGATGACCTACCTGATGCTTACTTGTTTAATTTGGAAGTTGTACCGCAGTGGGCTAAGCCATTAGTGCCAGTATTGACGTATGGACCTAATCACCTGGTAATGCACAAAGAAGATAGAGAGATAGTAAGAGCTCAAAAGTATCATATCTTGGCAGGAAGTATGTACAAACATACGGAGCAAGGAGTATTAGCCTGTTATGTGGAAGAGGACGAGTACGCTAAGTGGTTGCAATTAGCACATGTAGGTGCATTAGAGCAAAAATACTCAAAACAACAAACTCTATAGACCCTGAGGAGACTAGGAGTGCATTGGCCAACCATGGAAGTTGATGTCCATAGAATGTGCAAAGAATGCCGAATCTGCTACACTAAACCACCAGTGGAACATGCCACTCTTTATCGAGTGTCTTTAGTGCCAGATTGGAGTGAACCATTAGTAGCCTTCTTGAGGACGAAAACATTCCCTCAAGATATGACTTGGGCTAGACAAAGGAGCTTGGAACAAGAAGCCTTAGATTACACAATCATTGGTGATAATTTATACAAACGTGGTAAAGATGGTTACGTAAGACTGTGTGTCCATGAGAGCGAATACCTCAAGATATAAGAGACTGCTCACCAAGGTGTAGCAGGAGGACACCGGTCCAGATAGGGTGATGAAGGCAATACTATTTTCAGGGTTTTGGTGGCCAACCCTTCACATGGATGCACATACCTATGTGAAGAGGTGTGAGGTTTGTCAGCGAACCCAGTATCCCATACGCAAGGATGAGATGCCATTGAAGCCTATGATGGGTGGACGTGCATTCTCTAAGTGGGGAATATACTTTGTGGGTCCTATTAATCCCCCAGCTAAGGGTTCACATGCTGAGTATATCATTGTGGCCACAGACTATCTAACCAAGTGGGTAGAAGTGAAAGCCACTACGAAGAACGATGCTCAAACAATAGCAAAGTTCCTATTTGAAAATGTGTTCACTAGATACAGACTACCTATAGAGTTAGTTAGTGATAGAGGGACAACCTTCTTAAATGAAGTCATTGAAAATCTTCTTCAAGAGTTCTTGGTGATACACAAGAAGTTTGCCCCCTATCATCCAAAAGCTAATGGCCAGGCTGAGAGCACAAATAAGATCTTATGCAATGTGCTGACTAAATTGGTGAATAACAAACACTCTGATTGGGACAAACAGCTACACCACCCTGTTTGGGCATACCGAGTTTCCTATAAAACGGTACTCCAAGCCACACCCTTTCAGATGGTGTTTGGCCAGATTGTAGTGCTACCATTGGATTTTTTGATACCTACGTTAAAGATAGCACAAGAGCATGACTGGTCAGGCCATGAACTCTCCTCTAGAATCTTTGATCTTGAACGTTTAGGGGAGACACGATTGAGAGCTGCAGCAGGAATCTATGTAGCCAAGAAGAGGCAAAAGGCAATTTTTGATACACATGTGAAGGATAAAGGCTTGAAAGCAGGAGACCTAGTCCTAGTCTACACATTGAAGCAACATGCATGAAAATTAGAGAAAAGAGGCTATGGACCAATGATTATCAATAGGATCTCCACAAGCGGAGCAGTACACCTGGCCACTCTAGAGGGTGACGTACTACCAAGTTACGTAAGCGGATGTAGAGTCAAGCTATATCAAGAACCCTTAATTGAAGAAATGCTCAATCGACTTAATACTGCAAAGAAACGTAAGGAAGAGGAAAAGCAAATTCGAGAAGAAGCACAGGCCAAAGCCCTAGAACGTATTCGACGAATGAAATTGAGGAGGCAAGGTAGAGATCAACCCATGAATGATGCTCATGAAGCTTTGGGTCATCACATGGCCATGTGTGAAGCTTTTGGTGAACGGTCCCATAAGATAGTTGATTGACGACCTTTTGTGACCCTGGAAGTAGGACAAGGAGAGAGTGTAAGGACCGTGAGAGCTTTAATTGATTCAGGAGCAGCCACTAGTGCAGTTCGGCTTTCTTACTACCAACATTTGCAATTGGAGGTAAAACCCTTAGAAGCATATCTGATAGGATCAGGAGGAGTTGAAACCCCTTGCATGGGAGAGGTGGAACTTCCCCTCTACATTCAAGAGGTCCTAATGTCAGCAAAAGTGTTAGTATGTGAAGATGCGGATCTTATCGAACCTCTAGTCTTGGTCCATGATTGGATCTATGATCGCGCAGCCAACCTCAACCTAAGAAGTGGACTTCTTCAGGCTTGGGCAGGCCAAAGCCGCCTTACGATTGAGTTAGAAAATCAAGCACTCATACCATTAGAAAAGGTACCAACTCTTGGTCCCTCTAGGAGCCCACATGAAGATAACAATGTTGTTCTTGTCCGAAGTTCTATGGCGCAGAGGATTGTCACTCTCGAAGAAGGCACAGAAGTCAATGATGAGTTCCCATTTGTTCCAAAGAAGATTCTAAAAGGGAAGGCTCTGCAACACACAACACTGAGGAGACCGAGGATCAAGAAGCATGAGCACCAACCTGTGCACTATGAAGTACCTCGAGGCATGAAGCAGATCTGGATGCGGAAAGATAGAAAACCCACTTCGTTTGAGACAGACTCTCAAAGAAGCCAACAAGCCACACCATCACGCATTACAACGAAGGAGTCTCTTAGCCAACGCTATAGACATACCCTATCTATTTGGGTTCCTAAGCGGTCAATGAAGGCTATTCCCCATGCTAGACAGATATGGGTGCCCAAGGCATGCTTATGAGCCCAAGTAGCTTCACCTCCAGTCACTAGCATAAATCAACCCTCACTAGTACTCTTGGTAAACAACTCAGGAGAGATACCTACACCCCACACTATTACACCTTTGGTCAAACCTAGAAATGTCTAGAAATGGGTACCCCAAAAGGTCCCAATTCCAGCATAATCTAGCTCATAAACCTTTACATGGGATCAGCTCTAAGAACTACGAATCCTCAATCAAAGCGTGGAGACTTAAAACCTATACTAAACCCCCTGACCAATTTTGTAAATCCATCCACTCTGATGTAGGTGCATTCTGAGTACATTGCATATCCAAAGCATGCATCTAGGCTGACACTAACCACTAATCACCACTGACATCTCTCATAAACACTTCATCTCTAACCACTAACCACCTGGAATGTCATGTGAGTATTGTGAAGGGAACACCATTACATCTTGTTTCCTATGCAACACTGACGTGCCCTTCTTCTTCTAGCAGATAAGCATTAGAAGTATCATGGAAGCAGCAGCAGGAACAAGCTCCCAGGCAGGCACTAGTACTCAAAGCAACTGGGATACCATGCCCGCGGAGGCTCCTCTGACAGCGAGGCCTGGAGAGCTTTTAAATGTGAGAAGAATTCCTATCTCGGATCCACCAAGTGGCCTAACAGAAAGAGTAAAGGGGCATTCTCATTGGTTCAATGAGATGCCAAGAGATTTGGGAGATGCTGATCATATTTGGGAATCCAAGTTGGAATGCAGAGGAGTTTGGTGGACCTTTCAGTTCTTCTCATGAGAATTTGAAGCATTACAAAATGTAGCCCCTCTTCAAGATATCTAGCAAAAAGCGGGATTGCAAGACTATTTTAGTGCAGCTTTACCTAAACCTGATTTCCTTAGGTGCTATTACTTGATTGCAACTCTGAAGGCTACAGGAGATAAAGATCATTCAGGCATATTCCTGGTACCCTCTCTATCAAACCAGGAGGAAATGAAGAAGTTTGAGTTGAATATTACTTTAATCAGGGAGGCCCTTCAGATGTATGGCACCCATGTACCCTTCGACCGAGACCCCTTGATACCGGAGTCTATGAAGAACAATAAACTCAAGAAGTTGAAAAAAATGTGTGCTCTCACCCCCAACATTGCCATACCACTGCAGATGTGCCTTCAACACTTTGCATTTCCGGCACAAGACTGGTTCATCCAGCCTCATAAGAAGATTTGGTATGGGTTATACCTAGCAAAGACCGGGAGCTTACCTATTAAAATGCCAGTGTGGATACTTGACCAGTTATATGAAGCAGGCAAGCGAGGAATGCGGAAGCCCACTTTGAATGGCTACTGTGCCATTACAAGAATTATCTACAGATGCCTTGCCTATGATGTGCCGATCGCAAGGGCCCTTAAGTACTCACAGCTGGAATTCTTCCAGGGGCGAAAATCAGGGGTCCAACCCACTAAAAGAATGCGTGGATCACTTTCACAGGTCCTTATTCCTCGCAAAGTCGCCACAGAAGCCTCCTGTAGAGAAGAAGAACAGGTAGCCCCTTTCACGATCCATCTCCAAGGACCACAATCAGGAGGCATGGTACAACCCACTCCATCAGCCCCCCCACTACCCACAGATGCTGAGTTTGCATCCATGGCTACATTGACAGAAGATCCATCCTTTGACTTTGAAAGCTTCTTGCAAACAGCACACTTGTCACAGAGTGAATTCTTTTCTGACAGTGAAGGTCCCGGATCATCATCCCAGAGAGAACAACCACATAGTGCGGCATGAAGAGTACATTGGGAGGATGAGGCACAACACACTCAGGCGGGAGTCACACATGAACAAGTGGAGATGCAGAGGAATGAATCGGAGGAGAGTGAGGAGGAAGCCCCTGCTTACACCGCACAACTCAAATGGCTCTACAAAACGATCAAGTAGGTACAAAAGAGGCATAAGCTATCCGAGGAGGCAAATAGAACAATGGTGAATCAAATGCTTCAGGCAGAGATCGCACACCCCCATTTTGTGGAATCATTGAACCTTTTGGCGGAGACATATGGGATTATAGAAGCTATGCAAATCATGTTACATCGCAACCCTCCGCAATACGATCAACAAAGGATCGATACATGACCAGGAAGGGGGAAGATGATTCAAATGGAAGTCTCTACCGCCCTCCCTACCACCACTCAAGAAGATGTCCACATGGCCAGCCCAACCAACAGTGAGGAACCATATGTAAATGTACAGATACCATCTCCACCATCATCTCCCATCCAGCCCTCAGAACCCCTCACCACTAGCCTTCCTGAACAACTAGTATCCACCCACAGTGAACCCGTTCTACACACCACCAATTCTCCATCCTTCCCTTTACCTACGTCCACCACTTCCAACCAATTTTCCGAACCCCATACAGATCATCCCATCACTGATCATACCGTAATAGGTCACCCATCGTCTCTACCACCTCTCGGACATCCACATGACCCTACCCAAACATTAACACACCCATTTCCCTTCACACACACTTTTCCTCTCTCCCAACCCCAACCCATTGGGCCACCCCTAACCTCCTCAGGACCTACACCAACCACCCTACCGCCATTCTTGGCAAACCTTGTAAATATAAGTCAACAAATTGAGAATCATAATAGAAAGTCCCTTGCCCCCCTCACCTCCCCCACATCCACGACCACCACTCACACACCACCCACCATTCCCGTATTCACGATTCACAACTCACACACTCTCACGACCGATCCCATGGACATTTCACCATCCACAGGACCACCCATCACCATTGTTGTTCCAACATCATCACATTTCACTTCACTCACATCGCCATTTCCACACACTGTAGGCACAACATCCACTTTTCCCTTTCCCATTTCCTGACCCCTTGCATCTTCCACCTCTACCCCTGCATCCACCTCATTTAGTCATGCACTAGACACCATGCTCGAAGTTGTAGCACAGCTTAAACAGGAATATAGATTATTAGAAGAAAACAATAAAGAGCTTTGCACTCTCTCGTCCCATCTTCAGGCTCGTGTCAATACTCTGGAGTTGAGTAACACTACATTACAACAAGAAGTTATAGCCCTCCAACGATCTTATGCAGAGATGGAAGTCAAACATACAAAGAGGAGTAAGGCAATGGAAGACCAACTGAGAGATCAGCTAGCTCGCAATGCTAGACTACAAAGAAACATGGCCTTACTCCGACGACACCTAGCGGCTGCCCAAGAAGAAAACAGGAGATTACAGCAACAAAATCAAGAAAATCTCGAAGCCGCCATAGAGAATACTCCAGGGGCACCCATTGACCCTACTAGCTTTTGGGCCGTCCCTTTAGAAAGCATACAACAAATATTGGAAACCTATGCCAACCTCTTAGAAGCACATGATCAGTTGGCCGACCAAGTAAAGGAGCTACAGAGATCCCAACTGCCTACACCACACCCACCAGAAGCTAAAGAGATGGTCAATGCTGCAACTTTGCTAGAGCCAGAATCTTCAACGACCAATGAGGTACTTGAGCTACGACAACAAGTGGCAGAATTAAAGATCAAGTTGTTACAGTATGAAAGACCCCCCTCTCCACCTGATCAACCAATAGAAGAAGAAGCAGTAATCATTCCAGTGGAGGAAACATTTGAAGACAACTATGAGCCTCAACCCCTTCTAGGAGGCAGAATCACGGAGGAAGGACAAGACACATATGAGGAGCCCCCGTTAGCATGGATGAACCAGGTGGAAGAAATGGGGACAACTCATGAGGAACGTATCTCCACTCAGATGCTGGCATGAGGACCATTGAAGAAACCATACTTCATTCAGAATATTTCAGGCACCTCGCCCCTTGAAGACTGATAACTAGTTCAGAGTTACAATATAAACCCTATTTTGTATTGTTGGCGGACTACAATGCTGAGATCAAACACATAACCAACAAGTACCCCACCTTCGCAACACAGTTCGAACTAGAGGATATTCTAGAGGCAACCAAAAAAGGGGCCATATTCCAACCCATCTGGAGGCAAACGTTACTTGAGACCTATCCGGAAATGCTTAGAACATGGGATCACGCTCCCATGCATTTGAAATATAACCCTTGCTTTGGGTCAGTACAAAGAAGAAGATCATGGAAAGCATTCGCCATCAAGGTTCAGAACAATGGAAACTGTAAACAATGGCTAAATTATCCCTCCATTGCACCCCCAACAGGCACACCAACAGTATCATACATGATGGCAACCATCAAGCATTGGATGCCACGCCTCCACCCCATGCCAGATGTCGCCGCGCAAATGATGCTCAAAATCTTGGACATGATGCAAGTGGTGTTGTTCTGCACTTCACTCTGTTAGCCGCATTAGCAATGGATGATCAAGAAAGTGTCTCGGTTTGTAGCATGTAAAGGCAAAAGTAGAGATGAGAATCTCTACGACACTCACCCTCTCCAAACCTGTGCTTCCTCCGGATGCCTTTGATCATCAAGCGCATGTTTAGCAAATTCTATAAGTTGAAGAAAGTAGTTGTAGATGAGTAGAACGATAAAACAAAAATATTCAGTCAAGCAGTCCTCAACAGAGAAATTAATATGCAAGAATCGGCATATTAGATGATTTCATCGATAGCAAAATCTTTCAGATTATACGTCGAAAGAAACAATTCAAAACAGAGAATAGTAAGCAAAAAGAATCGAACATATGATTATACTTAGATGCATCAGCAACCTAAGATAACACTTTCAGTCTAATGGCATAACATTTTTTGCTAAATTATTTTCACAAGATATAAATTGTTGCTGCCGCCAAACTTCACCTCCCGTTAAATTCGTCATCTGGCAATCTCACTTTTATGACACATAGTAAATGGAGATTGATCATATTATGAATTGCATGAAGCACTAAATATAACAGAGAGTTGTCGTAAAAATATGAGAATTCGGTCGCTAGCAGATATCAAATCATTTCGCCATTCGCTATCAAAGGACTGAATCATGCGTGAGAAAATCAAAACATTTATCGAAGTAGAAGAAGTCGTTAGCACTATTAGCACTGTCGAAAAGAGATTCTGAATGCATCAACGTTGACGTTGTTAGCCCTCCTTCTCCTCTTTCAGATTTTGCACATCAGTTTTTTCCCCTTGTATCAGTTCTCTACCTAATCGGATCACCCTGCAAAGATTTATTGGGCGATTTTGGATTCCTTTTTGGACTTCTCGGCCTTCTCCGATGATGACTTCTTCGCTTTCTCTGATGATCACTTATTTAGCAACAGAACCAGAAGAATGTAAAGACGCACACCTCCGCTGGCAATGGTTTTTACATTCCTCACTCCTCCTCACTCGTCTTCTGTATCCTCCTCAGATTCGATGCATGCGTAATTCTCCAGGATCGGAGTTGCAACAAGATTATTCGACTATCGAATGTCTTGCACGAAGTTCTTGTTCATTATCGATACCGTTTGACCTTTCACCTTCCAATCGTAGATGTTCAGATAGCTTGGAAAATCGTTGATTTATCGAAAGTTCTGCAGGTATTACCTGTGTAGAAATGCTTTCAGCGCCTCCAATTTATGTCTGTTTGCTGACTATATCTTTCCCTTTTTTGCAGCGCCCAAGCGGCCAAGAATTTCCCCTTTGTATACCAGCTCTCTCGTATGAGTATTCTAATCACTCCATCTCTAGGCGCGGTCAATTTTGGGAAGATAAGTGAGTGATGAAAGCACGTCAGGACCTGAAGGACTCCTCCATGGCTCACAACTTTAGCTTTAAGTATATCCCCATGCTCTTGACTATTCCCTTCCTTTCTATGTGTAAGGCTCGCTGCCTTCTTTCACTAAAGAATTGCCTTCCGTGTCCTTGAATAAAGACACAAACCCTTCTCCTCCTTCCCCGTCGCGTGCACTATCTCCTTTTTCCTTGTCCTTCACCAATCAGCAGATCAGAGACCTTTCACCGTGAGATGTCGGTTCTCCTTCCTATTTTTGTCTTCTCCTCTGCATATGTGCAGATTAGATCTGAGACGTGCCTCCCCTCCTGGAAAGAGAGGAAATGGACTTTTTGCATGCCTCTTTATATTGCACCGTTATGAGCTGCCCCCCTCTCCTGCATGCGCACTTTCCATCCGATTTGTCGGCCCTCTTCCATGCAATTTTACCACACATCTCCTAGTAAAATGCTATTTTGACCCTTCATTTGCGTTTTTCTTCTATCCACAAGCTGTTTCTCTCCAACTGTACCGTTTATTGGCTGCACATATTCCCATCAATTGCTGAATTTAATGTCTCTCTAAGCTTCAGCGTGAACTTCATAAGATTTGGTCTGATAATGCTTTAACATCTGAACTCTACTTACTCTCTTTTCACCATGTGAGTATGCAGCAGCCGAGAGGCCTCCTCCATAATTTGTTCCTCTCTTTAATAGCTACCACCGCGTCAAATGAATTGGCATCTCTTTATATGATGGAGGTGATCCCCCCCTGTTAATTGTGAACAACCTTTTTCTTTTCTTCAGACATGTGCCTCCTTTTCTTTTAGATCCAAGCGGCCACCTTTCCTCTGTCCTTGAATCAAAGCATAGCAAACAAAAATGATACAAGTTTCACATAATGAGCTTCAATGGGTAGCTCTCCAATAATTAACCATCCATTTCCACATGTTCTACTAATTACATGTGTAATGTGACCACATGAAAGTGAAAGAAGCATTTGAGAAGTGTTTGATGATATCGATCTTCCAAGCTTTCTCCAATGAACAAACATATCTTTTGTTTTGAAGCGAATGGAATCAAACGTAGAGATGAAAATCTCTACGACAACGCTATCCAGAGATGTGGATGGTCTGGGAGAGATCGGATGTACAGGGGAGATTGGAGAGATGGGAGGTGAAAGAGGAGCGGTTGGGGTGGCGGGTAGTTCGGTTACAATGGTGGTCTGTACAGTAGTAGTGTGGAGTGGGGAGTCGATGACAATGGTGTCTTTTGCTACGGAGCCTTCGGGGATGAGAGGTGCTTCCCTGGCCTGTTCTGACGATTGGGCACCTGTCGGTACGTGAATGTATTCACCTGGTTTGGTTAGTAAGCGAACTCTGCGAGAGTCAAACTGCGGTAACGGCTTCCTTTGCAAATATCTTAATGCTTCATTAGATCCCACTGATTTAACAAGTTCCCTAAAGCCTTTGATGTATACTTCTTCGAAACCGCCTGTGATGAGTTCTTGTTCTATGAGTGCTTGGCTCTCTTCCTCAGTTAACTTCTTACGCGCCCAAACTTTTTCCATAATGCGATATAACTTTTTGATGGCCAGCGTATAAGCTGCTGCTTCAAAGGTTTCATCTTCATGCGTACTAGTATCACCCTGGGTGTCCGTGTGCTATTCTTGCTCATCTATCTGCACATTTTCTTGGGATTCATGAGTGCCCTGACTGGCTTCATCATCACCCTCATCATCATCTATTTTTGTTCGTTCTCCATCCGAGCTAGACGCTACTTGTCCTTGCTGTTGATCCGGGGGAGTGGTCGGGTAGCTTGGACATTCATATTCTTGAGAAAACAATTGACCTTCAGAAAACTGAAATTCGTTTGAAAAGGCATTTGGCATTTCAAAATCAAATGTTGTATCTATGGGTTCCGCTTCTAGGTGAGGTATTGGAAAAGAGAACGCTTCAGCACCAATAGTGGTGGGAACTTCTGCTGCAGTGGCTATAGGTTCCTGGACTAATGTTGCCTGTGAGGTAACTACACAAGTAGTGCCTTCTATAACAATGGGTCAAGATAATCATATGCGAATAGGTTGTACAGTTACAGGGGCTTCCGTCGGAGACGGTTCAGGAGAGGGTTGCTATGACGGTGATTCAGGGACCTATAGGCATGGAATGGTTCCTCTCATACGCTTTCCTGCTCGTCCCTTGCTAGACTTCCTAGCTTTCTTTGTTATCCCCTTGAATGCTTTCAACTCCTCACTTTTCATTGCACGCTCGATGGGTAAGTCATAGGCCAAACACATATAAACAATGCGCGTGAGAGCACAACATCCATGGATTGCTTTCTTTCTTTCCATTCTATGTTGTGCTAAGTACAACTGATCAATAATCTAGCTGGCCAGATCAATTGTTTGTGGCCCAGTACAAGCTAAATATAAACCAAACCAGATGTGCTTGTGGGGCATAGTGAATCGATCCTGAGCGGGGAAAGCAAAGTGCTGCATACATATCCATAATGGTTTACAGAGCTCACGTGTGATCGCTGAAATATCTTCCCACTTGATGACGTCTCCACGTTTCATTGGCTCTGGGATCAACCTCTCGTGCTCTGTCGGGGTGTGCGTTCCATGTATCTTGTTGCATCTCTAATCAAGTCTTTGGTAAGATAAAACTTCTTAAACGGTGGATCATTTACTAATGACGACAAAATGAATGTTCTTGGCAAATCTTTGTTCTTCAAAGTTGTGAATGTGGTTACCCAATAGTAGCATCGATAGAAATCTGGTTTAGGCAACAGATCACTGAAGTATTTTGTGAAGCCAGCTCTTGCCCAAACATGCTTCAAGTCTTCTGTGTTATGTAATGCTTCAAACTCTCTTGAGAAAAACTGGTACTTCTGACACGTGCGGGTATCAAAAGTCAAATTGGCCTCAAAAAGGAAATCTGCATCTGCCAATGGGCCTGCTAATCCTTAGAACCAATGAGAGTTGCGATGAATCTTCTCAATGTAACCCCTACGAGGATCGTCAATTGGCATAGGTCCTGGAAATGCTTGAAATTCTGGTGGTTGAGCTGTAGGATGTGGTTCAGCTAGTAATTCACCAATATTTTCCATGGGTACACTGGGGCCAACTTCAGATGGTCCTTCTGCCTGCATGATGAGTGATGCAAGTGCGTAGAAGATCTGATACAAAAGATTAACACATTAGTATGGAAATTAATCATGATCCCATTAAAGTGAGACCGCAATCCCTTTCCATAACCGATGTGTAAACCGTGTAGCCCAGTGTTGTGATGTGGTTTTATATTACATGGCTTGAGGGTTGAGCTATAATACACTGTTTGGGTACCCAAATTTGCATGGGTGTGGGTCGATTTGTAAGGTACTTCTTGGCGATCCAAATCTATCGAATGTTCGTACTCGTGGAAGAAGGTCGAAAAGGCTTTGGATACTGCTTCTGATTCTATCGTAACTTCTTCCTGTTATTGTCCGCGTTGGTGAAATCTATCGCTGGTTTCTGTCCTTTTGGCATCCATATTTGTCTCCTGCCGCTTGCTTTGTGATACTTATACTGCTGCTTTCTTTGTGTCATCTGATATTGTCGTCGGTCTGGGTTCCTTCGTCGGGGTTGACTCCTTTGTGGTTGAGGTTGAGAGGTCGGATGTACACTCTGCTTTGGAAAAGAAGGGAGGACCAACACTTGCAAAACTTGCCCATTAGGAAGTGAGGCATTCTGTACCACAGATCTAGGCTAGTCCGTAGTAAGTGTGGAAGGATGGGCACTGCAGGGTGTTTTGCCCATGTGGCTGCTAATGCAGTCCATCTGACCGCTTGACGAAGTCCACCTGACTTGCAATGGTCCCCATTTGTCCGCTGCTGGAAGACCAGGAGAAAATCTGTTGACGTCCTTTTGTCTGGCCCCTATCCATCGGCAAGCTCTCATGGGTTGACTTTGGAGGGAGCATGCTTAGCCGAGGGATTTGGCCAAATATCTTCCGGTCCTCCATCGCGAGCGTTTCATAGGGTCTAGGATTACATAGCTCAGGTGGAGGGTTGTTAGGGAAGTCAAGTGATATCACTCGCTTCTGATCTAAGGTTCCAATCTGTAAGGAGCCTTGTCTAAGATTTAGGTCCACTGAGTGATCGTATAGCCAATCTTGGCCAAGGATTAGGGGTTCTATTAGGTCGTCATCATGGCACACTAGTAGCTTTGTTGTCATGGTTACTTCGTTTATGAGGATAGGAAGGTCCACCTCACCCATGCAAGGGGTTTCCATGCCTCCTAGCCCTATGAGGTATGCCTCAATTGGCCGCATTTCTATTCCTGAGTCCTTATAGTGGGACCATCTAATTGCGCTAGTCGTAGCTCCTGAGTCAATTAAAGCCTTGAGCTCTTGGCAAGGGTTGCCGTGCTCTAGCCTGACTGTAATGAATGGTCTCCTATCCACTATGCTAGGATGAGTACTTGACTTTGCTTGACACATCGCCATGGGGTATCTGGGTGTTGTTTCTAGATGGTTATAACGTTCTCTCCCTAGTCCTTGTCTTCTTAGCTTCATGCGCTTAATGCATTCTATAGCTTCTGCCTCAGCTTCAACACTTATTCTATTTTCTTCCTCCTTACGCTTCTTTGCCAACGTGAGTCTTCTAAGCATATCCTCGGTGAGAGGTTCCTGATAAAGCTTGACTCTACAGCCACTAATGTAATTAGGCATTATGTCTCCTTCTAAGGTGGCTAATTGTACTGCTCCACTTGTCGAGAGTCTGTTAATGATCATAGGTCCATAACCTCGCTTTTCTAACTTCAGTGCGTGTTGTTTCACTGTATATACTAGAACTAAATCTCCTTCTTTTAAGCCTTTATCCTTCACATGCGCATCAAAATATGCCTTCTCTCGCTTCTTTGCTGCGTATATTCCTGCTGGTGCTTTCAGCCTGGTTTCTCCTAATCGTTCCAAGTCCATTATTCTTGATGATAATTCGTGGCCGATCCACTGATGTTCTTGTGCAACCTTAAGGGTCGGTATCAAGAAGTCCAAAGGAAGCACAACATTCTCACCAAAAACCATCTAAAAGGGAGTTTCATTGAGTACGGTGTTGTAGGCCACTCGATATGCCCAAACAACGTGGTGTAACTGTTTGTCCCAATCTGAACGTTTCTTGTTCACGAGTTTCGTCAGTACGTTACAAAGGATCTTGTTAGTGCTTTCTGCCAGACCATTGGCCTGAGGATGATATGGTGCGGATTTCTTGTGAATCACCATAAAATCCTGTAACAAATATTCAATGACTTGGTTTAAAAAGTGAGTTCCTTGATCGCTCACTAACTCAATAGGCAATCCATATCTTGTAAAGACATTTTCAAATAAGAATTTTGCAGTCGTGTGTGCATCATTCTTTTTTGTGGCCTTGGCCTCTACCCATGTGGTAAGATAATATGTCGCAAAAATAATGTATTCAACATGTGTATCCTTTGTAGGGGGGTTAATGGGTCCTACAAAGTCTATACTCCACTTAGAAAATGCACGTCCTCCCATCATGGGTTTCAATGGCATTTCATCTCTGCGAGTAGAAAATTGAGTTCTTTGGCACACATCACATCTCTTTACATAGGTATGCGCATCCATGTGAAGAGTGGGCCACCATAAGCATGCAAAGACGATGGCTTTTATTAGCCTATCGGATCCAAAACGACCTCCTGCAACGCCTTGGTGTGCAGTCTCTAGTACGCTCAAATAATCGCTTTCATGAACACATTGTCTTAAATATCCATCTCATCCTCGTTTGTATAGATTATCACCAATAAGTGAATAGTCTTGAGTTTCCTGCTCTAGACTTCGTTGTCGTGCTAAGGTCATTCCTTGAGGGAATGTTTTCGTCCTCAAGTATGTCACTAAAGGTTTACACCAGTCTGGTGTGAGAGACACGTGATATAACGTAGCATGTTCTATTGGTGGTCTTTCACAACAAACAGGGCATTCTTTACACAACTTGTAGACATCTGCTTCCATCGAAGGCCAATATATTCCTAGTCTATGCAGAGTCTGCAACGTACGATGTTTCGAATGATGTTGCTTTAATGCACCTACATGTGCTAATTGCAACCAATTTGCATGTTCTGATTCATCTACACAACAAGCAAGAATCTTTTGATTATCCTGTTTATATATGCTTCCTGCTATGATTTGATATCTTTGAGACTTTGTAATCTCTCCTTCCTTGATCCTTATCCTAGGATTCTTGGGTCCATACGTGAGAATAGGGACCATCGGCTTAGCCCATTCTGGTACTATCTCAAGGTAAAAAAATATGCATCTGGTAGTTCATCTGCTATTCCTTGAGGAGCTTCTCTTGTGGTTAATCTTGAAAGGTGGTCAGCTCTAAGATGTGTCTTTCCTTTCCTCACTACTACTTCAAAATCATACTCCATGAGTAATAGAAACCAACGTATTAATCGCCCCGTGTTACATGGCTTATTGACTAAGTACAGTAATGCTTGATGATCTGTGAAGAATTTGAATTTGTTTGCCAACAAATAATGCCTGAATTTCTTTACTGCGTAGATCATTCCTAATCCTTCTCGTTCCGTCATGGTGTAATTTCTTTTTGCTGCGTTCAACTGTCTGCTCGCATAAGCTATGGAGAGATCTATGTTACCTTCATTCATGGGTTGTGCTAACACACATCCTATGTCATAGTTAGATGCATCCACATGTACATGGAATGACTTACTCCAATCTGGGGTTGTTAATATAGGTGTTGAGCACAAACATCTTTAAGTTCATTGAATGAGTTCTCACACTCATCTGTCCGTTCAAACTTGGTCAAAAGAGAGTACAGAGGCCTAGCTATAATTGCATACATGTGTATGAATCGTCTATAATAAGCACAATGGCCCATAAATGCTTGTACTTGCTTTACGTTATTTGGTCTAGGTAGATCGACGATCACCTTCACTTTTTCTTCATCTGTCAAAATTCCATTCTTTGACACAATGTGACCTAGAATTTTGCCTTGTCTGACCATGAAAACACACTTTTCTGGGTTCAAACAAACCTGATATTCGTGACATTTGTCAAATACTTGCCTTAATTCTGGGACATGAGTCTGCCTTACATCCGAATGTGCACATAAGTCATCGACATACACTTCCAAATTCTTGCGTAAGAATTCCTTAAACACATGACACATGAGTCGCTCGAAAGTGGCGGGTGCATTTGGCAAGCCAAACGGCATCACATGAAATGCAAATATGCCCCTTTCTGTGGCAAAACCCGTCTTGTGTTGATCTTTTGGAGCAATCGCTACTTGATTATAGCCTAAGAATCCATCAAGAAAGCTGTAAACTTCCTTGCCGCAACTCGTTCCAATAAATGTTCCATGATAGGAAGAGGATAACTGTCTCTAATCGTGGCGGCATTAACTTTTTTAAGGTTAATACACACACACAATTCTCCATTCTTCTTGGGCTCAACCACAATGGGGGATACCCATTCGATATGCTCAATTTCCTAAATGAATCCTGCTTCTATCAAGTGGTGTATTTCTTCTTTAATCTTTGTAGCGTAGTTATCATTGTACGTGTACGGTTTTTGTTTCGTAGGTTTCGCATCGGGAGTCATAGGGATTCTATGGGAACATATATCTGGGTCTACTCCTTTCAAGTCTTTGTAGCTCCAAGCGAACACATCTCTATATTCTCGCAATAGGGCAACCAATTCTTCTTCTTCTTCAGTCAACAAATCATGCCCTATGTAGGTACGTTTCTCTTCTTCCCCTTCTATGGCAACTATGATGTTCTTGGTTTTCTCTCGATTATCATATACTTCTCCAACATCAGCTTTTTTGTTAGGCATTCGTACCATGATTCGTCTATCTTCTATCTCATACTTCTTGAAGTTCTCCGGTACCTCAAACAAGGATTCTTCTTCTTCTAACATGGATTCTTTCTTCCTTCTTTTCTTACCTTCACTTTTGACAGTCACTTGTGTGGCTAACCTCACCTCATCCATAATTTCTTCGTGTCTCTGATAGTGAGTTTCTACTTCGTAGAAATATTCTTCCTCTGACACAAAGGGTGGGTCCATAATAATTGACTCTAGATCAAAGTCACTTGCATCCTCAAATGCATCAGTGTTAGGTTCACACTCTTCTATAATTGAATCACACATGATTGGCTCTATTGTGAAAACTGAAATATCATAGCCATCCTCGTCACAGTGGGGTGTCCATTGTTCTTCATTGATGACTACATCCATGGTTGCTAGGATTTCTGCCCAACCATGGGGTTCAAACTCCTCATCTTGAAATACTACAGGTGCGTAAGTTGGGTCCTGAAGGGTTCCTGGATGTTGTTCTGCACCTAAGTTCCTGGCTTCTAACCGTTCTTCCTCTTGTTTTGCTACCTTACACATCCATAAATGAGTATCCTCGTGCAACCATGAGGGGTTTGATTCCAATGAGTGCACTGATTCTGTCTCTTCTTGTGTCTTATGGATGGTATTCCATTGTATTGGGGGTACATCTCTATGGGAATAGTCTTTAAGATTGACTGTAGTAGTCACTCCTAAATGTTGCAAGTACAAAGAATTAGTTCCCCAATCTTGTACAATTTGTAACTAACGCATGAATGGTCATCCTAAAATCATCTCGTAAGCATGATTTTTTGCAAAATCACAAATGGCGAAAGTATGCTCGAATTCCACACAAGTGGTGAGAGATATGCCTTCTAGTAAGCCTAATGGTTTTTCTATATGTCCGTCAGCCATTTGTAGCTTCATCCTGGTAGGTCTCAATGTTGGCTTACCCCAACGTTTCCATAAAGCGGTGGTAGCGATGGCTACTTCAGCTCCTGAATCTAAGATGGCTTTCGTCCCTTGATGGGTTATTGGAAGATAAGTGTTACCTTCCTCTCCTTCGCTTACATCTCCGATTCTTTCTACTGGTATTTCTGGCACCTTCTTGTGTGATCCTATCTGAGAGGGAGCAGTAGCAGGCTCACGGAATTGATTTGCTACATGTTTCCACAATTCTAGTTTTACATTCAACAACTCCTCTAGAGTGAGGTGACATTGTACCTTAGTGTTCTTGATCACTTCCGTGTTTCTAGGGATTACTAATTCTTCATTCCTCACTATTATCGTGGGTGCTCTCATGCTAATAGACTTAGCTTCCCAAGCTCCTCTGAACTGAGGTAATTCTTGCAAAGAATTGGAGTCGAAGCCTATGTGTTCACTCAGTTGTTCTTCCTCTACATCATCGTAAATAGAGGGAATGTCTTGGGGAAATTATTCCTGCAAGTTGTCTATTTCTTGAATAGGAGGATGAGTTCCTTGTTCTTTTCTCCACTTCTCTTCTTGTATTTCTCTCAAAAATTCATGTGAATACCTATGTATGGAAGACAAGTTGTCTTCACCCTCTGTGTTGGGTACTTGAGACAGGGATGGTGCATTCCTTTCCCGTGTCTCTGAAACAATAGGGTTCCTATGTAGATTCTTCCTCTCATTGCTATCAAAAAAATATTCTAGCCTCTCCATTAATCCTTGAAAGTGTAATTCTAGTTTTGCCATGTGATTCTAATTAAGATATGTAGAGGTTTCGAACATTGCTTGTGCTAATTCTACCATCTTCATGCAAAGTTTAGTTCTCTCGATTTCTAGGTCTACTTGAGGGTAGTTCTTGCTCATTTCAGCTATCTGAGGTCCTTCTTTTAATCTAGCTTTATACGCACGAAATATCATGTCTAGGTTTTCTGGTATGGGTTCCACTAGAACTGATCCTGATCTCTGAGTTGGGTTTTCCTCATGTAATTCTTGCGAAGTCAATTCTAGGATTTTGGCTCTAGACTCCTTAATTCTTTCTCTGGAATCTTTCCAAGATTTCATCTTTTTACTGCAAGATTCTCCAACTTCACTAGTTCTAGTTATTTTCTCCTGATTAAGCTGTTGATTCTGTAAGAGCACCTGGGCTCTTGTTATAGCTTGGATAGGCAGGTACGTAGGGTTGGATCCATTTGCATTATGCACAATACCTATACGTTGATCGGTGTCACATTTGAAGCATTAGCAGGGTTCTTAGGACACTCTTTGATGATATGCTCTTTACCACAGTCGGCACAAAAGCCTTGTACTTTATAGCATTGTGATTGTCCTGCTATCGACGGATGTGGACAATCCTTTATGAAATGATCTCCTTGACATCTAAAGCATGGGCCTCTAGGGCCCTATGGTCTTTGTTGTCTCAATTGGGACCGTGGATTTGGGTTTGTGTACATCACGTTAGCATAATCGGGCTCCCAACTAGGTTCGAATGGTGGACTATCGTATTGATATGTCTCCACATGTTCTGGTGATTCTGTGTAATATGCGAGTGGACTATCTACATGAATAGAGTCAAAACTATTAGAGTTTGGGTCACTCTCTGTGATCAGGTGTGAAGAAGGCACTAAAGCCCTACTTAGGTTCTCTTCTACAGCAGTGTATTTAACTGAGATGACATTAGCTAGTGGGGGTGGCTGCTGAGCTAAAACAGGTTGTGGTCTCTGTTGAGTCTGATAAGGGTAGTTCTGAGGAGGCCTATAGTAATGAGGCTAAGCATTGTATTGACCTTGATACCTACCTCGTTGTGCATATGCTTGCGGGTAGTTCTGTCTTACTACTTGTTTGTTATATGGGCAGTCTTGAGCGGTGTGATTAGTGTATGGTCTCTCAACCGTACAGTATTGGCCACTAGGGTTCGCTTACGGTTGTGTTGCATTGGGACACACATTTGCCATATGATCACCACCACAGGTGTAACAACGTTTGTTTGTTGTTAACCTAGGCATCTGTTTACTAGAAACTCCTAGTTTCTGGGCCACTTTTTTTGGTAGGTCCTCTATTGAGCTAGACAATTTTGAGGATGCTAGAGAGGAACAATTTGAGTCCTTATAGACCTTTGAGAGTTCCAACTCGTCTCCTAAGTTGTCTTCAATGTCTATACAAATTCTTACACACTGTTGTAGCGTTCTCAGTTCCTTCAAGTATACATAGGAGCGTAGTTTAGAGTTCAATAGGCCATCTAGAAACAATGACACTTGCTTGGCCTGTGAGGGTAGCTCTTGCATTGGACATCTCTCAACATATTTTCTAAACCTACGTCCTGCCACTCTAACCATTTCCTGAGGGGTTTGTTTGAAACTATGAATCAACGAAGACGTATCATGCCTGATCCCACTTTTAGAGAATTCCGTAATGAATGACTCTAAAAAGTGATGGATGTCTCTAAATTGCCTTTGTTGCAATGGTTGGAACCAAGTTAAAGCTGTATTCTTTAACATTAGTCCAAATGCATTATATTGCGTGAACATGTCTTCTACTTGCTCTGCTCGTAGTACTTGTAATTCTGCAACATGATCATAGGGATCTCCTATCCCATCAAAATAATTTTTCATGGACTTTACTAACTGAGTGGGTCTTAACATTCTTGCATGTTCACGTGGTCTAGGTAGAGGAAAATCATCTCTACCACCTGGTATTCTAGGTTCTCTTTGTCTTTCCACTCTATCCGTGTCTATGGTGGTTCTATCTCTCCCTATGGGATGATTGAAACTTACTTCCGATCTTTCCTTGTTTTTCTCTCTTTGCATGCCATGGGCTGAGGATGTTCCTGCCCCTTGTTGGCTCGTGTTTATGTTTGCACGTGATGGAGGAAATACCAGCTCACCCCTCCATGTGTATGTGTTTCTAGCATGATCTGGTACTACAAACACTCTTTCTGAGGTTTCATCCAGGTATACCACCTTTCCAGGTGTATCCGGGTCCTTAAATTCGTAGATTATGATGGAGCCTACCTCACTAGGTTGTTCCATTCTGTATCTCCAAAATGCTTCGTCTGTTTCTTTGTTTACAAATAATTCTATGCTTCTGTTATCTTGAGGGGTCCAATTTGGAACTAGTACTCGTGTCATTACAGATTTCCCTCTAGGCGTCCTTGGTTCTTCTAATGGCTCTTTTCCTTGGGCTTTAGCTTCCGTCTCTAACTGAATTACACCAAACTCATTGGCATTGTTTGGCTGAGTACTTATGATGTACATCGTTCCTTCCTTGTCTATGTATGCGTCTCTCTTGAATTTCACCACTGGATGTTCCAATCCAATGGGTTGATCAGGGTTGTGCATTTGCACCACTTGTCTTCTCAAACCATCCTCATAGATGCGAGCACATAAGCGGTTGGTTTGGAGAAATTCTAATTGAGTTCTATAGGGTCCTTCGGGTCTTTCTAGATGTGCTACATTTGACCATGCTTCTAGTCTTTCCATGCTAAAAGCCATTTCTGATTCACTCGTATCTGAGCTCAACTCGTAGGGATAACTATTATTCAGCTGTTGAGCCCACGATCGTGCAGTGGTTCGTACACTTGCTTATGATGATCTAAGGCTTCGTCGGTCTGACTTACCTATATGCTTGCCTGATCTAAGGTTCATGAATTTACTTTGCGATTCTTCTAATCGTCAATGATTCTTTGTTTTTAATTGCTTGATTCTTTCTAAATGCTTTAAGTTTTTGTCTTGTCTAACTGTATGCATTAGGAATCGACTTTATGTGGTACTTTTGAGTTCTCATTCTGTTAGACTTAAGTTCTTTCCCTTTGGGTTTTTGTATCTCACACCTTTACTTTAGTCTTGGACTTGAAAAGTTAAATCTCTTGAACTTGGTGCGTCCCTATCGTCGTTAATCTAATCCACAATGCTATCGTTTAGCCTAAGCTAGTAATTGATTGAGGAGGTTGAGTACTCTTCCAACCTCAAATCAGCTTTGTTGGTTGCTCTGATGCCAAGAAGCCGCGCTTCCCAAGCCCTGCGTTCTTCACTGCCCTTGATTGTCCTTGCTAGACTTGTAAAAATCCAATATTAGACCGACTCTCAAATGGATGATCAAGCACTTGATATATACACTTTTAAAGGTCCCTTCCCTTTTGCCCAAAATTTTTATGCTGCCCCTGGCTTTTCTAGTCCCAACAAGGTTAACCTCAAATTATCCTCTCTAAAATACGAGCTTTGTAACGAGCTATAAAGCTCAAAAAACGGACTTCGGATGAAAAGGATATGAGCGTTCAGGCCCTCGAGGGTGAAAAATGACAAACAGGTTTTTCTCCAAATATGAGCTAAGGGGTCTCCTATGAGCTTAATGATCCAAAAATTTTCAAAAAATAGCCCCAAATTTGCCCAAAAAATCAAACCCTACAAATTGCGTTTGGGGTGGACAATCGTGATGGTCTCAGGTAATCGCGATGGTCTGGGACTGTCGCGATGGTTCAGGTGAACCGTCGCGATGGCGTGGCACAATCGTGATGGTCGGAAGGTGCGAACTGTCGCGATGGTCTGAAATGTGAGCAATCACGATGGCGTGAATGAACCATCGCGATGGTCTAATCGGCGAGCAATTGCAATGGCATCGGTCAACGGTCAATGGGACAATCGCGATGGCATGAGCCCGTCGTGATGGTCACAAAGCAGGATGGCGTGAGCCAATCGTGATGGTTCAAATATCGAGGCGTCGCGATGGTTTGAGGTATCATCGCGATGGTCTAGCTTGCCACGTGGCAGCATCGGCGTGATGACATGAGCCAATCGCGATGGCGTGGGGTCAACGGGGTCATCGCAATGGTCAAGGACCATCGCGATGGTTCAAGTGAACCGTCGCGATGGTGTGAGACCGTCACGATGGTCTGACCGAGCCGTCAGGATGGTGTGAGCCAATCCCCATGGTGTTACACAATCGCAATGGCGTGAGCCAATCGCGATGGTCCACCAAACTATGAATTTTTGTAAAGCGTTTGTGGATCCGTGTATGCGCTTGTGTCGCCTACCTCGTGGTGAACTCACTTACCAAAAATGTCGAAGTTGACAGACCATCGCGATGGTCTGACACCCACGGCAGATTTCTGACAGAAAGTGAAATTTTACCTTTTGCAAGCTTTCCTGATGCACTGGAGCACTTTACCTGCAAGAAAACTCAAAGACACAGTAGCACATGCAAGCATAAAAGCTCTCTCTCTCTCGCATGCACAAATGAGGGGAAATGAGGAGAATGGGTGGATATGGTGAATTATTTGATTTTTTTGGAGTGGAAGATGATGATGCGGTGATGAAGATAATTGGAGTATGGGGGAGGTGAAAAACACTAAAAATTAACTAAAAACAACAAGAAAAACTGAAATTTTTACCTTCCAACGCCACTTGTTTCTATACTCTTACCATCACACATTCATCATAGACTCGATCCCCGGCAACGGTGCCAAATTTGGTGTTGCTCTAGCACAATGGTGAGAACCACGTTAAGAAGCTCCACCTCCTTAATGTCAATCCACGGAAGAGATAGGAGTGATATGAAGATCGTGAACGTGAGATGTAGTGAGAGTGAAGGTGAGAAGCATAGAGATGCACACACACATACACACACACAATGAAGAGACAAGCAAGACACAATGGAAAGTGAGAATTAGACTCTATTACTCAAGAACACTCTTACAAGCTCAAAATAGCTCTAAGCTCTTCTCTACTCACACAAGCTAACCTCAAAAATGAGCTCTCTAGCTCTTTTTATAGATTTTAGACTAGTTTTGATCGCTTTCACATCTAGTGATCGACATTGTTAAAAAATAGGTTCTAGATGTTATTTGAAAGGGTAAACGGTATCTAATAATAACCAAAATTGGTACGCTCATTCTACCTAAGCTCCTCAAGCGCGAGGACTCCTTGGCTTGCACAACATGGAGCTATAAATTACAAAAATGGTTTTTCTATGTTACATATGGTACAAAAGTGATGAAAATCATTGTTCGAGTTTTTTTTTTTAAGTATTTATAAAACATAATTCTTTGAAAAATGATTCTACTGACTCCGTGCTACTTTGTTGTGCTCTGTCTTCACATGCTTCCGCGTCTTCTGTGCCTCTGACTACTGTCAACTGCCTCATTGGGATCAGCACTAGACTGTCCACCTGTAAAAAGAGGCAGCAAAGTATCATACATGACTTTGGAGCTAATAAATGTCTCCTTAGTACATGAGAGCAATGGCTGAATAGCATCTTCCACAAAAACAACATCATGGCTAACCAGAATGCATTTAGTGTGTGGATGAAATAGACGATAGCCTTTACTTTCAGAACTATACCCAACAAAAATACATTTTACTGCTTTATCATCTAATTTTCTGTGATGTTGTTTAGGCACTAATGCATATGCCAAACAACCAAAAACACACAGATGAGCAACATATCGCTTGCAGTTATGCCAAGCCTCATATGGAGTGATAGAGTGCACTGCTTTAGTGGGACACCTATCCAGTACATATGCTGCACACATGAGAGCCTCAAGCTAGAAACAATGTGGTAAAGCCTGACTCTTGACCATACACCTTGCCATCTCCATGAGTGACATGTTCTTTCGTTTAGCAACTCCATTTTGTTGAGGTGTATATGTCACTCTACACTGGTGTTTTATCCCACGTTCAGCCAAAAATGTATTAAAATCAGAAAACGTATATTCCCCCCCTCGATCAGAATGGAGGGTGCCCATTTTACATGCTGACAGATTTTCAGCCAAAACCAAAAACTGTTTGAAGCACATGAATACTTCGGACTTTGCCTTCAATGGATATACCCATGCATGCCTGGAAAAATCATCGATGAAAGTCACAAAGTAAAGATAATTCCCAAAAGAAGGTGTTTGCATAGGACCACAGACATCACTAGGTACAAGCTACAATTTCTGAGTAGCCCGAACTGAACCATCTTTTGGAAAGGACAAACACTGCATTTTGCCTAAAATACAACCTTCACAAACATGTTTTCCAGGTGCCTCAAGTTTGGGCAAAGAGGACACCATTTCAGATTTCTGGAGGCGTAGCAAACTAGAAAAATTCAGATGACCAAAGCATGCATGCCAAAGCTTTGCATCTGACATAGCTTGAGAATCATTTACTCCACATGCCAAATCATTTACAGATCTTTCATAGTCTATGAGCTTATATAGCCCACGAAATAAAATGTCAAAAGCAATAATCACATCACCATTTGACATATCATGAATTGTACACCTGTCATCAATAAATTTCACAACCAAGCCAATCTTGGCTAATGCAGAAACTGATAACAGGTTCTTCTTGATCCCTGGCACAAATAAAGCATCTGGCAAAGTGAAAAAACTACGATCAGCAGTAGTCAAAATGATCTTACCAACTCCCATAACAGGACAAGAGGAGTTGTTGGCGCATGTAACAGTATTCCCTAGAGCAGCAGGCTCGAGTGAAGAGAAGAAACTGCACTGCGAGGTAATATGTTTGGTTGCCCCATTGTCAAAATACCAAACATCTAAGTCTACTGCAGACATGCACTACTCATGAGAAGATGGGTCAAAACTATAGACAATAGTAAACACCCATTCTTCTTCCTGCATTCGAATATGCAGAATAAGCAGATTTCTGCTTACTAGTTGAAGAGCTCCATTTTCCTTTGCCCTTCTGACTAGCCAAGAAAGCTTGATCTGCAACTCGCATAATGGACCTGTTCTACCTTGACTATCCTCCTACAACGTAATAGAGACTAACTCCTCAAATCATAAGGCATTTGGATTGCCTTTCATCATCAACTGAAGAGTAGAAGCAAAACTCTGATATGAATTAGGAAGACCATTCAAAACGGTCTACACAAGTGAGCTATCTGATATAACCTCATCAGCAGAAATCAAATGTTCCTTCAAACTTTGATCTTCGTTAGGAAACTCTCCATAGAATCACCTTCATTCATGTGCTCACTCTCGAGCTGTTTTCGAAGGTAAGCAACACGAGCCTCATTCCTAGCTTGGTACAATGTGGTAAGTGTATCCCAAGCATCCTTAGCTGTTTTGCAAGAGCGAATGTGAGGAATAATGGCACGTTTGACAGACAAAGCTATCAATGCATGTGCTTGGGCATCTCTACCATCCCAGGGAATTTGCTCTGCAGTAGGTGCAACAGAAACCGCAGCACGAATAGGAATATGTAGAATATCATCATCTTCGACACCTTCTACATCAGCTTCAGTACCTGCAGTTGTAATAGTTGCAGGTATGATAGGACGTTTTTCAACACCCTACACAATGTTCCACAGTCCTTTTGCAACCAAAACATGTCGCATCATATAATCCCATAATGGGTAGTTGGTACCATCCAACTTATCCTCAACAGCCAACATACGGAATACATCACTACTTTCAGCCATGGTCAGTGACTAAAATACCTTGATGTAGAAAATTGACTGTATCTCAAAAAGTTGAACAGAACTGCCTGTTGGGTGTGTGTAAAAGTGCGAGACACACACAAAAAGCACACACAAGGAGCACAAACGCAGCAAGACACACGGAGAAGACGATGGCTGGAATAGCTCTCTCTATTGATCTATGAACTGAACTGAACTAAGAGCTGAATGATATCCCTAAGTACAAAGTACCACCACATATGAGAGTATCAAGTATGTGGTAACATGGGGAAAAAACCTCTAGCTAGCACTAGAGTAAAAAGTGCCCATGTATAGGGAAAAGGTTCACATCAAAGCTACTCGAGGAACACATAAGTGTAACAAACCCCCTTGGAGCAAATGATGTGAACACATAAAGGGAGTGACAGATCAGCCCCCACAAGGTAATAAGCCTAAAGCTTTGCGAAAAGCTTCAAACTTTTCCCGTGGAAGAGCTTTGGTGAGTATGTCTGCCACATTATCTTGTGTAGGCACGTATACCAAATCAATATCTCCTGCATGAAGGCGTTCTCTCACATAGTGGTAATGCACCTCAATATGTTTGGTCCATGCATGAAACACTGGGTTTCGTGCAACAGCCAAAGCACTCTGACTATCAGTGAGAATATGCGTAGCAACATCAATCTCCATGCAAAGATCCATCAATAGGCGTCTCAGCCATATACACTCCATTGTAGCTGTGAAAACTTCCCTGTACTTAGCTTCACAAATTGATGTCGCCACTGTAGGTTGCTTCTTACTCAACCAAGATATGCATGAGTCTCCAAGGAAAAAGCAATTACCACTAGTGGACACGCGAGTATCATAACAACCAGCCCAATCACTATCTGTAAAAGCATGTAAGCATGGCTGAATATCTCTGCCATAAAAGAGACCTAAGCTCAAAGTGCCTCAAAGATATCTAAACACACGTTTCACCACTTGCCAATGCTTAGTGCCAGGGCTATGCATGAATTGACTCAACTGGGAAACTGCATACTGTATATCCGGCCTTGTGTTGCATGCATATATAAGACATCCCACAGCCTGCTGATAAAGAGAAGTGTCAAATGCATCACTGGAATCCTCAACTGAGAACCTGAATCCTGTCTCAACTGGTGTGGAAACTGGCTTGCAATCCTCAAAGTCAAAATGTTGAAGTAGTTTTTCAACATACTTTGCTTGATGCATAACAATTCCCCCCTCAACGGATACAAACTGGATGCCAAGATAGTAGCTCAAAAGACCAAGATAAGTGACATCAAAAGTATGCTGCAAATCAGCCATAAGAATGTCAAGTTTTGCATCACATGACCCAGTCAAGAGTATGTCATCGACATAAAGAACAAGCACTATAAGATCAGCCCCATTTTTGCATACATAGAGTGTGCTTTCAATCGGACTACATGTGAAGCCAAGAGCAATCAAGTGCTTATGTATTTGGTCATACCATGCACGTGGAGCTTGCTTGAGACCATACAAGGCTTTATGCAAGCGACAAACCATATGCTCTTTTCCTTTCATGGAAAATCCAGGAGGTTGCTTCACATAGACCTCTGCTTGCAAATCTCCATTCAAGAAGGCTGTTTTTATGTCCAATTGATGCACTTTCCAACCTTGATGGGTAGCCAATGCAACTACAGTACAAATGGTAGTCATGCATGAAGTAGGTGCAAAAGTTTCCTCATAGTCAATGCCATATTGTTGTGCATATCCTTTGGCAACCAATCTAGCTTTGTAGCGATCAATGCTACCATTATATTTTCTCTTAATCTTGTAAACCCACATTGTACCAATGACATTCTTTCCTTTTGGCAATTCACATAACTCCCAAGTACCATTCCTATGTATGGAATCCATTTCTGATTGCATAGCACTCATCCATTGTGGATCGTCACATGCATCTTCAAAAGAAAGTGGCTCTTCATTACATGCTGTAGCAATAAGAGAATAATCCACAAAATTACTTGATGCATGGTGAGAGCTTGATCTTGTTCTACCAAGTAAAGATGCACTCAATTTGCTGTCCTGCAAAGTTTGTTTCAGCCACTTTGGCATAGATTGTGCACTCTTGATAGACATACGTTCATTATGTAATACATCTTCAATACGTATATCATGTGTGGGCTGAATTTCATGCTGAGTTTCAGCCATATTTTCAGCCATATGTGGCTGGAAATTTCCAACAGTTTTGATAATTTTTGGCTGAATTTTTTCAGCCATGTTTGGCTGGAAATTCTCTGCATTTTCAGCCCGATTTGGCTGGAATTTTTCAGCCCTTTTGAACCTCAGTTGGCTGGTCTACATGGCCATATTCAAGCGCACCATTTTGGAACAAAGGCTTGAGTATATCGAACACATCTTGTGAGCTAACTGTTGGCAGTTTTTTTGCATTCAAGTAGAGGGAAAACTGAATTTTTAGCAAATATCACATCTCGACTCACAATAATTGTGTTCGCCAATGGATGGTACAACCGATATCCCTTACTTTCAGCACTATAACCAACAAATATACATTTCTTTGCCTTGTCATCAAGTTTGTGACGTTGTTGTGATGGCACAAGAGCATATGCCAAACAACCAAACACACGCATATGACTAACCATAGGCTTATGACCATTCCAAGCCTCATAAGGAGTGATGACTCTCAATGCTTTTGTAGGGCACCGATTCAACACATAGTTTGCACACATGACCGCTTCCATCCAAAACTTATGAGGAAGATGCTTTCCTTTAACCATACACCATGCCATTTCAAGTAAAGTTCTATTTTTACGCTCGGCAACACCATTTTGTTGAGGTGTATATGGCACCGTACATTGGTGTGAAATACCTCTTTCACAAAGAAAAGCATTAAACTCATGTGACATGTATTCACCACCACGATCCGTGCGTAGAGTCAAAAGCTTTTGTGAAGAAAAATTTTCAGCCATAGCTAAAAATGCTTTGAAGCAAGAAAATACCTCATTCTTTGCTTTCATAGGATACACCCATGTATGGCGAGTAGCATCATCAATGAAGGTAACAAAATATACATGCTTCCCAAAAGATGGAGTCTTGACCGGACCACATACATCACTATGAACAAGTTGCAATTTTCTTGTAGTGTGTGTATGACTATCTTTCAGAAAAGAAGCACGATGCATTTTTCCAAGAATGCAACCTTCACATGCATGCTTTTCAATGGACTCAAGTGTAGGCAAGCCAATAATCATGTCCTTCTTTTGCAAGTAGAGCAAACTATTGAAGTTTAAATGACCAAAACGAGCATGCCAAAGCTCCATTTCAGCCATGGAAGAAGTATGAGCAACTAAGGCATTCGAGGAAGCCCTCTTGTATGTATCCATGCGATACAAACCATTACATAATGTACCAGACATCACGATAACATCACCATTGTTGAAATCATGAACCATACACTTATCATCAACAAAGTGTACATGAAGTCCAGCTTTGGCAATCAACGGAACTAAAATTAAGTTCTTCTTGATACCGGGCACATACAATGCATTTTTCAAGAGAATCACACGTCCATTTCCAGCCGTAAGCTCAATTTCTCCTACTCCAATGATAGGAGAAGAGGCATTGTTTGCACACACCACATGTCCTCCTTTAGGTGCATCTTTCAAAGAGGCAAAAAATCTTTTGCATGATGTTATGTGCTTTGAAGCACCACTATCAAAGAACCAATCCGAATAAGCCTCACTCACAACCATACATTTAGAATGTAAAGAAGCATCATAATGACATGTAACAACACATGCCCAAAAATCTTGAGCCATGTTAGCTTCATCATTCTTTGCATTTGCTGAATTTTCAGCAATAGACATGCCCGATTCCTTCTTCTTTTCGTTGCGTTTAGCAAGCTTTCTACACTCATCAATAGTATGACCAGCCTTTCGGCAATATTTGCATCTCTTCTTCTTTTGCAAATCACCATCATTAGAGGAATGAGTGGAAGAGGAAGCTTGAGGCTTTGGTTTTGATGAACCCAAAGCTGAACCATACTTGCTTTTCCCCTTTTGTGAGATAGCAAGTGCTTGCGTTCCCTCAATCAAACCACTCCTATTCACTCTAGATTGCTCTTCTTGCAAAAGAAGAGACACAACCTCATCAAATGCATACATATTAGGATTTCCTTTTGCAACCAAACGGAGTGTAGTAGCAAAGCTTTGAAAAGATTCCGGTAATCCTTTCAACAATGTAGAAATGAGTAATGCATCCAGAATGATCTCATCTATGTTTGCCAATTGCTCTTTCAAGTCCTTGATGCGTGTCATATACACATCCACCGATTCATTTTTAGCCATACATACATCCTCAAGTTGCTTCCTCAAGTATGCAATGCGTGCTTCATTACGCACGGCATACAAAGAAGCAAGAGTGTCCCATGCCTGTCGTGATGTAGAACATGACCGAATGTGTGGAACTATATGACGCTTCACTGAAAGCGCAATCAAAGCATGAGCTTGAGCATCTTTTCCATCCCATCTAAGCTGCTCCTGTGTAGGTGGAGAAGGAGAAACCACTGTACTCGAAGAAGAAGCTCCATCTGTGACAGTAGACTATGAAGTAGAAGCACCTGCCGGTCTTCGATCTACATCTCCCACTATGTTCCAAAGTTGTTTTGCAACAAGAACATGCTTCATCATGTAAGACCACATCGAATAGTTGGTCCCATCAAGCTTATCTTCAGCTTGAAGCATGCCAAACAAGTCATTGCTGCCCGCCATTTCACTAAGGAACAAGAATGTGACAAAATCTTCACTTCGACGAAAACTAAAATGAGTGCTGAAGTTTCAGCTCACAAACCGTCACAAACCTGGTGGAAATGTTTTCGGGCTGCTAAAATTCGCAGTTCTATGCTCCGAAGTCGATTTGCACTGTTAAAGTGCACGCACGCCGCCACGCAAAAAACCGAAACTTAGGAAGAAGCTGAACCTGCTCTGATACCACTGTTGGGTGTGTGTAGAAGTGCGAGAGACACACAAGAAGCACACACAAGGAGCACAAACACAGCAAGACACACGGAGAAGACGATGGCTGGAATAGCTCTCTCTATTGATCGATGAACTGAACTGAAC